>KB909416.1:27290-46748 GCA_000383075.1 Nosema bombycis CQ1 | reverse complement strand
CCTTCATCTTTAATATCGATAGACACATTGTCTAAAAATCCGTTATCAGTTTTTATGAAGTCCTGATCAATTTCCCAAAAGTTGTTTTCTAAAAGATAGACATTCTGGACATTTATAAAAGTCTGCTCATTCAAAATAATCTTGAAATAAAATAACACAGAAGTAAATGGAGTCATAAGGGTATCATTAAATTATTTAATTTTTAATTTAAAAAAATGGATGTAAAAAACTCAAAAGATGGAAAACACTGTATTGTTTATGTCAAAGAGCTTGTAATTGAATTGCATTTAGGAAATTAAATGTCGCGAGCAGGGGACGGAGCCTGAAAAATAACTTTTTTTTGCAAATTATTTTTTTTAAACTTTAATTAAATTTTTTTTAGTTAATATTTTTATTTATGCGAAAATTCCCTTAAACTTCGGTTCAAATATACTGTAAACATTCTGAATTTTCCTAAGAACCTCCTTATCTAAATCATATTTCACATGCCAACGTATAAGTGAAGTAAAAACTGTATTAATCACAGATAAAGACTTAAATAAATCTGCAGATCGTATATTATTTTCTGTTCTGATTCTCTTTACGTTGTTATGCTTAAAAAAGTCCAGGATATACGAATTCTTAGGGGAGTCCAAATGGGCGCACTGGAGAAATGATAGAATGTTGTGGAGAGGAGTAGAACATTTTTCTTGTAGAGACAAAAGTGCGGGTGAGTAAAATGTAGAGATACGTTTGATATTTTGAGCATTTAAAGAAGTGCAGAAGTCATAAATCTTACTGTTCAGTGGTGGAAGAGTGTGATCAGAAGGGAATAAAAGTGGCCTCACTTCAAAAATGTGGGCAAGTGTGTTCATAAAAGCACTTGGTTCGTAATCAAGAAGACCAGATTGTACCAAAAGAACAAAAATAAATATTGAAGGATCTGTATCCCTATTAGAGATTATTAATTCATTAAGATACGAATCAGGCCCAAAGAGGGTAGAAAGGACTTCCATTTGCATATCGACGAGTTCTTTTCTTTTATGCAAATCCAAGAAAATATTATGCAAATCATAAAAATGTTTAGAATTGCATAAATCAACTTGATTGACTTGTTTTACTTGAGTAAGTGAAAGATTTAAGATTTGAGTATTAAGAGTCAAAGAAGAATCAGAAGTTTTAGTCATCCCACCATAAAACGTACTTTCTAAAAGTGGATACTTCACTAGAGATTCTTTGATATTAAAACCAATAAAACTCGAATTAGTGTACGTGTAAACACCTTTGATATTTTGAAGTCGACTAACCATAAGATTCTGAACTCTCCTTTGAGGAATCCCCATAAACACCACATTACCCAGAGTATCATAACCTCTACGTCCTGCTCTTCCAGCCATTTGTTTGTAATTTAAAGGATCTAAAAGAAGAGAATCTCCAGCAAAAACAACCGACCTACAAGGCATGTTTATCCCCAAGGCCAAGGTATCAGTAGCAAATAAGACCCGAATATGCTTCTTACGAAATAGGATTTCCGCCACATTCCTGTACCTTCTATTCATTTGTTCGTGATGTACTCCTATTCCTCTGTAAATCATGTCAATAAATTCATAAGGTGTATTCTTAATATACTTAGTCTCCTCTTGTAGTTCATAATCCGAAATTTTAGTAGCAGGATCCAGGAAAGTATACTTGATATTCTTCCTATCGTCTTTGAGTTCAAAGGATCTCTCAGCCAACATCGATTCTTCTATCCACGAATCTTTACCCGCCTCTTTATCTCTAGTCCTTTTTGATTCCTTTTTCATTTTCTCAATAGCTTTGTTCTTCTTAACATCCGAATCTAAAGCTTCTAATTTTTCATAAACCCGTACAGCAAGACGATTAACAAAATCTCTATCAGTATTAAAAACAATACAAGGAAGCATATCCTGATCCTTTAAATTAGTAAGAAGATCAATAATATTTTCTGAAATGTATTCTTCATCAATATATTCCTTCTCAAAAGCCTTCCTACTCTCCCTAGTTAGTAATTTATAAACAGCTTTAATTTGCTTCTCAGAAACCAAATCGTCCTTTATAAGCCCCTGGAAGTAGTGAAGTAGATGACTTTCATAAGTTTTACAATCTTTTTTAGTGATGATATTACTTTTAAAGAAATTCTCAGGTACCAAAGGATAAAGTAATTCTTTTTGTTCTTCAGTTAATACTTTACAAAGTGTGTCAAAGAGTTCGAGTAATTCTTCAGGAAGAAAATTTATGTCATCACCAAATCCAAATTTTCTAATGTGTTCATAAGAATAAGCAAAAAGGTTATTAATAGGAATAATAGGAGAGTTGTTATTATTATTATTCGTATAAACAAAAGGTTTAAGTTCACAATATCTTTCATTATGAAAAACCAATTCACATTCTCTACCTTTTGAATTTTCAATTGCTTTCATCCACCCGTAAAAACCTTCAAGATTCCCAAGAGTAGCACTAAGAACAAGTAAAGGACAAGGAGATAAATGAAAAATCCTTTCTATAGGAGCACCCATTTCCTCTGAACTTATTTTATGAACTTCATCAATAATAATATACTTAATCTTCCTTAAGCCTTTAGTAGGAGGAGAATTAAGAATAGATTCAAGTAAAGAAGGAATAGTAATCAATACTTGGCAATTAAAAGGATCATTAGCATTATCTTTCATTAAAAACCCCTGAATATTGGTCTTACAATTCAATTTTGGACTAAAACGGGCATAAATATCAGCACTCACTTGATTAGCCAAAGCTTTAGTAGGAAGACAGAAAATGACCATATTATCATCACTTTCCCTTAAAATTTTCTCAATAGCATAAAAACAAATGAATGTCTTTCCTGAACTAGTAGGAGCAGCCACAACCGCACTTTTATTTTGATCTACTAAATCCAAAAGTTTTATTTGCCAACCATCTGGTTCAAATAATACACGTTTATCTTTTTTAGATCCTAAACTTCTCTTAAGTTTATCTCCCATGTATTTCAATTGGAAACAAATATCGTAATCACTAGGAGCTGAAGTATCATCCGTATAAAATTTAAGATTAAGATTAGATTTTCCTTTTTTATCATCTTTTTTCTCTAAATCCATTTTCTCAATTATTTCATGAACTGTTGCTTCAAATCCACAATCAATCAAAGTCTGAAGTACAAATTCTAAATGAGGATCACCAGTTTGTTGGTATCGATCTACAAATTCAATACAATTTGAATAACAAGGAATAAGAAGACGTTCATCCGCATTCTCAGAATGTAATTCCAATTTCCAAATCTCAGAATAATATTCTATTTTAAGAAGAAGTATCCTCCTGTAAAGAGAAGTTTTATCAGGATTAACATTTTCTAAAAGGGATTTCTTTCCTTCTTGAGATGCTTTTAAATATTTTGTATAAAAATTCCTAAGCCACAATTTATCTTGTTCTTCTTCCTTAGCTTTAATTCTCTTTTCACTTTCTTCGATTATCGCTTGTTGTTTTTTAGAAATTTTTAAAGGTTTAGATTTCCCACTTTCTCGGATTATTGGAGAAAAGAGAAGTCGACCATTAAAAAGGGACATAGCTGATCTTTGAATATTTTTAAAATGAATCATAGAAGAATTAGAATTAATTTGTTTAAAATTTACGAGTAAATCCAATTCCATTTGTTCAGGAATTGATTTCTTAATTGAAGTATTAGGAAGTAAAGGACTAGAATTAAAATTAAGATCTTCTTTTGGTTCAGTAAATAGAACTCTCCCATCAAAATTCAAAGTTTTTAAACCACCACCCAAAAGAAATAAACAAATATCTTCAGATACTTCACCTTCAAAATTAGGATAAGAAGGTTTGTCATTGATAAAAAGATCATCCATTTTAGATTTAAATTTAGAAATAGACGGAGGTACAGTAGAAATAGGCATTGGAGAAGGAGAAGAAGGAACATTCTCAACATTATTTATCTTTACTTTTTGATTGTGGTCTCCCTTTATAGGAATAGGAACATAAACAAAAGCGTATACAAAAGGAATAATAAAATCCATTTTGTCCAGGACTGAAACGTACAAATGTTCTAAAGCGCATTTAAAAAGGAATTCCTTTGATTTTAGAGATAAATCCCCAATCACAAGAGCAACCCTTTCATTTTTGATATATTTACTAAAATCAGAAACTGAATGATAAGGATAAAGACTTTTTAAATACTCAAGGATTACTTTCTTATGAAGATTCTCTTCTTCTTCTTCATAAAAAATCGTAATTACATCAAAACCCGATGATTTTAAATTTGAGAAAATAAACCAAAAAGCGTGTTTGTACGTGTGTAAAGGGAGATTTTCTATTTTGAGATTGAATTTGTTTTCTATAAATGAAATTAAAGAATTCCCATAAATCACTAAATGACCTATTCCAGTAAATTGAAGACTGATATTTGTATAAACAGGGGGAGTGTCTTGGAATAACAAAGAAGTTTGTAAATGATAATCATTTTTTGAAAAATTTTCTGAATTTTGTAATTCCATGGGGGTAAAAGAAAAAAAATTTGAAAGGGTGTGTGTAGAAGAGGGGGGAAGCTAGTGAACCAGGGAAATATAGGGGGGTAGTGAACCAGGGAAATATTGGGTAGTGTAAGAGTAAGGCTTTTAGTTAAAGACTTAAAATAAACCAAAAAATATCTTAATTACAAAATATCCAAAGTTTTGCCCTCCCCTATCACCCCATCCTATCCCTTCCTCCCCTATCACCTATTCCATATCCCTATCACCATCACCTGCTTTTTTCCCATAAATTCGTTTCATGGCATAAACAAACAAATGCAAAACATTTTACTCTTAGGATTGCTTTATTCCCAAGTGCATCTTAACATCCTTTTCCTGAATGATAAAGATAAAATTGAAGATGATTTTACAATTAAAGAGATTTATAAAGAAGCCCGTTCTTTAATTAAAAAAGATTTTAGAAGGATCCACTTTAAGTTCATGGGAATCTTAAATTTCACAAAGAAAAGTATTTTCTCTGAATTTAAGTCGAGAAAGAAAGGAGAAGATTTAAAAATCAAGAAATTGAAATATTTAAGTGATTTTTTCGAGAAAGTTTTAAAAGATAAAAAATTAATTAAAAAAATAATTAAAGATTATGGGATTAAAAAAGGGAATAATATCAAGAAAGGTAATTTAAATTTCTTAATTAAGAAATCTACTTTAATTATCCTTTTAACTAAAAGAGATAATGATCAAATAGAAGGTCTTACTTTTATAGGAGGAAATGGTTCAAAAAGAGATAAATTTAGTTTAATAGGCCTTTCTAAAGAAGATCCTTTTCATTACAAAGGAAAAGTAGTAGCCCATGAAATTTTACATTCCCTTGGGGCTCAACACTCTGGACATTCTTTAATGGCCGAGAAATTTGAAGAGAGTAAGGAAGAGAATAGGATAAATTTAGATACGATAAGAGAAGTAGAAGAATTCCTCAATAATTTTATAAAAGAAGATGGGGAGAGTATAAGGGGGAGTGAATGAGGGATGGTAAGGTAAGGGGGAGTGAATGAGGGATGGTAAGGTAAGGGAAAGTGAATGAGGGGGGATATAAAGGGAAAGGGAGGTAAGGGATATAAGGGGAAAGGCTTAAGACATTTTAAAAGTGTTTATTAATCCATGACAATTAAGCCTGTTCAGATCCTGCTTATTTCCTTAAGACAGCCCACTTCTCTACCTCCCATCAACCCCCCCCCCACTTCCCACATAAATTCCCCTTTTACCCCCTCCCCTTTACAAATGATCGATTCCGAAATTTTTAAATATTTCCGAACTTTAAACGATTTTATTCCTTCTGGTGAACTTTTAGTAGATACTTTTGGGAATACAGATGTTTTTATTACAGTCACAACCAATACGTTTTATATTTTTGATTTAAACAAATTTGATATTCTTTTTACTGGTCCTTACATTCCCGGAATAACCCAGTACGTTTTTCATAAGGACATCCTCTTTATTTCAACTGGGAAAAGTTTAGGGATGTACCAGAGATCTTCTAAAATAGGGAATTTTGATTATAAAGAAGAAATTAAACAAGTTATATGCATAGGAGAAATAGTAATAACTTTACATAAAAATAGAATTGAATATAGGAAAATTGAAAGTGGAAGGGATAAGGATGGGGATAGTGAAGGAGAGGTTAATGATCAAAAAATAGATACTGATATTATTAATGAAGATTCTTTGAATACCCCAATCCTTTATCTCCATCATCCCATGGCTTATTTAAATAAGATTTTATTAATTTCAGATTCACAAACTTCCCTTTACAATTTTATTAAGAAAAAAGAAATTTACAAATTTAAAAGTTTTAAAAAAGGTGTTTGTATTGTCCGGAATACGAATGTAGTAGATTTAGTAGGAGTAGGGTACACCAATGGACAAATTGATATTATTAATTTAAAAAAAGATGAAATTGTATTTTCTTTTAAAGATTTGAAAGTTAAAGATTTAGATTTTAGTAATGAAAAAATGTGTGTAGTAGGAGGAGGAGGTGACCTTTACCTTTTTGATTTAATAGAAAAAAGATTAATTTTAAAAACAAGGGCAGTATCCGGGAAATTCATAGGAGAAGATTACATTTTGATAAGTAGAGAAGTATATGGGGATAATAGTGAGGGGGATAATAAGGGAGTAGATGGGAATAATCCAACCGAGATTAAAGAAAACAACCCTCTCATTAATAACAACATCTCCCTTTTCAAAATTCATAATAATTCTTTAAATCTAATTAAAGTTAAAAATAATTTAAAAAGTGATATCCTCTTTTTAGAAGAAGGGAGTCTAGACAATACTTTTGTGGTCGTATCTAAAGGGGAGGTCTTTAAGTACAATACAGGGAATACCCTTTCTTACCAAAAACTTAAATTTAAAGGAAAAATAGAAAAAATGTCCTTTAAAGGGGGAGAGGGGGTTTTGTACGGGGATAAAATTTTGTATAAATTAGGGACTTCTATAAAATACGTTTTGAATTCAGAAATAGATTTAATTACGAATTATAAAGAAATAAGTGGGATCCTAGTAGATGGGGTCATTATAATCTTAAATTTAAATACAAAAATGATTTATAAAAAGATTCCGGTAAATGAACCCATAAAATGCATAAAAATGGATAGAAATAATTTGTATTTGTTGTATGAGAAAAGGATAAGTGTGGTGCCTTACTATAAAACAGAAGATAAGGGGGGTAGTAGTATTAGAGGGGGTATGGATTATAGTAGTAATAAAGATGGGGGTAGTAGTATAGACAAGGATTCTATTGATCATATTGGTTCTATTGATATCGATCTTACTTCCATTACTCCCCCTATTTCCCCCTTTTCGTTCAAGGTTTTTGATTCTTTAATAGTCCTCTCTTCTAATTCAGGTCTTTTCTTTTTTTCAAATGGCATTCTCTTCCGGACTTTCCCTGGGATTTTTAAGGATTTTACTGTTTCTCCAAATTTAAAATGGTTAGGAGTTTGTAAAGAAGATTTTATTTTAATTTTTGATATTTTGAGTGGTACACAAATTGATTCTATTCCTTGTAAAGGGAAATTTATAAGATTTACTTTGGATATGATGTTCATTTTGATTGTAACTGATGATAATAAGATGATCTTACTTAATAATAAAAGTAAATTTAGTCCTTTAAAACGAAAAGAAGAGAAAACAATTTCAAAAATAAAAAAAGAAGATTTCTTAAAAATTAAAAAGAGACATCAAAAATTAACAGGAGAAATTTTATTAACCAAAACTTTAAAAGAGATTGACTATAAAAGTGATGAACGTGTTGATGCTGATTTGGTTAATTTCACGATCTTTTTAAATAAAATTTTAAAAAATAAAAAAATTAAAAAAGAAGAAGCAGAAAAAATCGGAGAAAAATACGAAGAAATTTTTAAAAAATTTGAAGAGAATTTCATAAAAAGTGTTGGGTATTTAGAAATTGAGAAGGAGGGGGTGTAAAGATGTGGGAGGGAAGGTAGAGAAGTAAGGGAAAGATGGGAGATAAAGGGAACGGATAAAAGAGGTCTTTATGCGCATAAAAAGCTTAAATTATTGATTTTTATGCAAATATCTCCTCTACCGTATTACCCTCTAATCTACCCCATACTACCTAAATCCCATAATCACCCCCCTCCCTTCCACTACCCTTATCCTTCTACCCCCCCTCTACCCCCCCCCCTTCCCACACCCCCTTATTTTTTTTTTATGTCAGATGGAGGTTTCATTCATAGTTCACCAAAAAGAGAATATACTGGTATCCAAACCATAAGATCTATTTCTGCTAAACAAATCAATAACATTGAACAAGATGAATCTTCTACTGTGGCTTTCTTGGATGGGGTTGAATTAACTTCTATTCAATTAATTGGTTGGATTACGGAAATCAAAGGAACTAATACCGGAAAGAGTTTTACTTTAGAAGATGGGACTTCTACTGTTGATTGTACCCTTTGGCCTAATAAACCCCATGAAGAACACATGGCTTCCCTTATTGAAGAAGGTGAATGTATTAAAGTAACAGGGGTATTAAAGAGTTATTCTGGGAGGAGGTGTATTCAAATTACTAATCTTCATTTAGTAGAAGATTACAATGAATTAACTTTTCATTATTTACAAATTGTAAAACAACATCTTCATTTTACTAAAAAGATTTTGAATGTCCAAAGTAAATCCTTAAATTTAAATAATTTACAAAATGAGATATTAACAGTTTTAAAGAATAATCAAGATGAAAATGGTTTAGAATACGAATTAATAATAAAATGTTTAGAAGATTCATATTCAGAAAGAATAATAAATGAAAACTTGGAGATGTTAGTAGAAAATTGTTTTGTAGTAAAAAAAGGGGAAGGGGTATATAAAGTGATTTAAAAAAATAAAAGGAGTGTTTAATTTTAATATAAGAGGTTATAAATAAGGTTTATTGTAATGGGGGTTATTCGCATAAACAAAAAACAAACAAATTAAGCATAAAAAAAATTATATTTTGCATAAACAAATTTAGCATAAAAGTAATCTACCCCCTCAATTAACCCCCTGTATCCTTAAATCCCATTATCCTTTACATCCCTAACATTCCCTTAACCTACCCCACTACCACCCAACATCCATACCCCCCTTCCATTATTTCTCTATTCCACTCAAATCTAACCCTTTTACGTGTGTATTTGTTATTTTTATCTTCCTTTTGTATTTCTTATTTTTATCTTTTTTTATTATCATTTTCTTTTTGATTTGTATCTTGTCCTTTTTTAAACCCGCACTATTCAATTGTAATATTAAGTCCTGATAAGGGGGTACCTTTATTCCTATCCATATATCCCTTACATCTTGATCTACTTGATTTATTTCTAAATCATTATAAAACACTACTTCTGAATTATCATTATCTTTTAAAATTATAATTTTATTTTTAATTTCTTCTAAAAGTGGATTAATATCAATTGGTGAATCTCTTAAATTTGATAATTCAATTCCTTCTGAAGAAAAACTTATAATTGATATAAGATCTTCTTTATTTTTAATTTGATAAGTATGTTTATAAGAAAGTGTATTATCTTTAAAAATAATCCTTTGATTATTTTTTAAATTTTTAGTTAAATTGTAATTATTAACTAAATCTATTCCTGTCCCGGATTTAATATCTTCAAAAGTCATGGTCCCATTCTTTTTAAGGAGAGAAATGATATCATGGATGTAAGTATTGAGATGTCTTTCAAATTTATGGAGATCGAAACCGTCTATGTTCATGTTATAAATGGGGGTGGTAGATGGGGGTAGGTGATAAGGAGGGGTAGGGGGTGGGGTAGATAAAGGTAGATGTGGGGCAGATTTAGACAGTGGAGGATATAAGGGATGTAATGCGCATAAACGAAAGACATTTTATTATTTTTGCATAAACGAAAAGCCAACAAACAATTTTGCATAAACATTTAAAATTTTGCATAAAAATGGAAGGAAGTGATTATAAAGATACTAACTACCACATCATTAAATACACCATCTTAAATAATACGTTTATTTATTTTTAAGGATGCCTTATCAACAATCTCCCCATATCCTTGGCCACCAATTTATTTTGTTTGCATAAATAATCAATTGCTTTTTTACATAAATTTTCATTATCTTTAAGTTTATTAAGTAGATCTTTGTACTTAATAGATCCTCCAATAGGAACAATACTCCTGATTTTAGAACAAATATTCTCAATTTTCTCTACTACATCTGGTCTAGTCATTCCTTCCAACATATGTCCTTGTTGTACTGCATTCATCGTACTTACTTTAAAAAGTCTTATGGCTTCTTCTACGTGTCTCTCCTGGACTAAAGGATTTAGTTCTATTTTAGCAAGGGCTTCACTTAATCTAATGATAGCTTCTAATTGTCTTACTGTAATAGGAATAGAAGATCTTTTAAGAGTATCTTTCTCTATATTCCTTACTTCTCTACGAGTAGAAGCATAATATTTAATTAAAAGAGAAGAAGATGATTCAGATAATTTAGGAAATACATTATTTTTAGCATATTGTACGTATCTTCTTATTAACTTTAAATTTGAATCAACAACTTTACTTTCGCTTTTATGAGAATGCAAATTAAGTACATGTTCTGCCATAATTAAATCATTAGGACCATGTTTATCTTTAAGAATAAAAATACAATCAAATCTACTAAGGATAGTAGTACCAAATTCAATATTCTCATCTGGTGTTTTATAATCATCATATCTCCCAAAAACAGGATTAGCTGCAGCCAAGATACTGGTCCTTGTATTTAAAATCGTAGTAATTCCTGCTTTAGCAATAGAAATAGTTTGTTGTTCCATGGCCTCATGAATGGCTACCCTATCTTGATCTCCCATTTTATCAAATTCATCAATACAACAAATCCCATTATCAGCCAATACTAAAGCACCCCCTTCTAAATAAAATACCCCACTATTATCTCGGATTACAGAAGCTGTTAATCCTGCGGCTGAACTCCCTCTCCCACTCGTATAGACTCCAATTGGTGAAATCTTTTCCATGAATTTTAATAATTGAGATTTAGCCACACCCGGATCCCCTAAAAGAAGTACAGAGATATCCCCCCTTAAAGTAACCCCATCTACCATAGACCTCCTAGTCCCTCCAAATAACATACAAGTCAATGCCTTTTTTACATCTTCTAATCCGTAAATATTAGGAGCTATAGATTTAAAAATTAAATCCGTATTTTTACTTAATTTTTTAAATTCAATTATTTCTTCATCAGAAAAATTTTTAACAAATTTATCACCAATTGTTTCTAAACCAATTACTTTTAAATAAGGATTATTATTGCTATTATTTGTATTATTATTTTGATTATTAATTTGATAAATACCAGTAAATATTCCTAATCTACCAGGTACTATCTTATCAATTAATAATCTCTCCATTATTAAACTAAAATGTCTAGGAGTTTCTCCTACTGGGATATCCTCAAACTCTTCTTGGATTTTTACAAATTGAACATCAGTTACTACGCTTTTCTCTGGGACTATCACAAAGGGATCCGTAGGACAACTCCCTTTATCACAAGATCTAGGAATAAAATCAGTTACAAATTTCCCATTAAGGCAATTCCTACAAACCACATACAATTTCTTTGGTTTAGTAAAGACACTAGAACTACTTACGACAATCCCTTTGATTCTTATAATTTTATTAATTTTCCTTGCATTGATTTCTCTAATTCCAGTTAAAAGTTCATTTGAAATGATTTGAATTTGGAAGGTTGTTGAAGGTGGGGATGATGTGATAGTGTTATTATGGGGGGTAGTAGTAGGATTATTAACCCCATCATTATTACCATTCATCTCATCATTTTTAATATATTTTTCTATTATTATTTCTTCATACCATTTAATACTTTGTTCTGGGTTCCTTACCATTTCCATACTTAAAATCTCGGAAGCTTGGAAAAGATCTTCAAGTTTTAAAATTAAAGAATAATCTTTTAAATTTATATTCGTATTTAAAGTATTTAAATATTCTCTATTCATTTCTAGGAATTCAAGGAAAGCCTTCTGGACTGTCTCTTTGTTGATTGGTGGGTCGTTTGTAATTAAATCGATGCTTGAAATTTTTTCTTCGTCCCAAGTCATTGAAAAAGAAATTGAGGGGGTGGTAGATATGGGAAGGCGGGGGGATAAGGAAGGTAGGGGGGGGGGGCATTGTGGAAATTTGAAGGTAGGGGGTAGAATATGAGAAGGGTTAAGGGTAGGGGGTTGGTGAAAGTAGGGTAGAATATAGGGGGTCATTAACGTGGTGGTGATATGGGTAAGATATGTGGGAACTTAAGGGAAAATGTATAAGATACCTAGTTTAAGATTGTAAGGACCTTTATTTTTAATCTACCCCTACCCTACCCCCAGACACACACACACTCAATGAACTTCCTTTCTTTACTAAAAAATCCTGAACAACTTTACAATGACCAAGTTGTTTCTGAAATTCAAAATAGAATCGAGAATATCAATCAAGAAATGACTCGAATTAAAGAAAGTATTCAAGGAGATGATATCCCTACCACTATTTCTATTAATTATATTTTATTGACTTTTTATAAAAATAGATGTAAAAGGATCTTACGGGCTTATCATTTCCAACGCCTTTTGAATCTAAAAAATTTTTTTATTTTAAATGAAAAAGAAAAGAAATTGCATAAAAGCATAAAAGAAATAGAAAATGAATATTTATCTTGTTTTGATTTAAATTACGAAGGGAAGGTACCACTTTTATCTTTTATTAAAATTATGACATTAAAAGATTGTGGGTTAGTTTATGATGGGGATGAATTAGTAGATTTGAAGAAAGGAAGGATTTATTTTATAAAAAGGAAAGCTATTGAACATCTTTTAGAAGGGGGGTACCTTAAAATTGTTTAGGAAAGAGGGGTAGGGTGTTTATGCGCATAAATGGTATCTGATCAAAGGCTACGAGATACCCCCTTTAATACTACCACCTCTCAATTAATACTAACCACTCCCCTCCTTTAATATTACCCCCCCCCTTCTTTACCTACCACCTCCTGTATACTATGTGATACCCCGATTCCGTCTTCACTGGTCCTACTATCCCCCCACATTTTAATATTAAACATGCCTTTTCAAATTCCTTTACCATTTCATTTTTTACTACTAATCCTAAATCTCCTCCTCTTTTATTTGATGAACATTCTGATTCTTTTTTTGCTAAATCCATAAAAAACATTCTGAAATCTTTATCATTAATTTTTAATTTACAGGAATTGTAAATATTTTTACATTTCTCAAGAGCATCCTCAGGAGTACGATTTACTGGTTTCCTGGATTTGTTATGTTTTATTAAAATGTGATAAATCCTAAATCCTTCCTTTGGTTTGGTCTTGGATTGTTCACCAGTTTCTTCATTTAAATAAAAATACTCGTTGGTAGATTTGTCTTTCTTTCTGGACCAGTTCATGGGGTGAGGGTAAGGGTGTAAGTAAGGGTAAGGGGTAGGATTAAGGTGTTAGGGGTACGGTTTCAGGGTTAGGAGTGTAATTATTACCCCAAAGACCTATAGACAGGGAAACCACATCAAAGCCCTTTTTTTATGAAGAAGGGAGACCACATCTAAGAAACCCTTTTTTACTACAAAGGAAGGGAGACCACATTAAATATTTTTTTTTATTTTTATGCATTTAAATTTATTCGTATCTCTTTCCCTTTGCTTTTGATTTTTAAGTATTTTATTCCTAGTTGGTTTATATCTTTTTTTAATAAAAGAATATTATTTAAATTATCATTTTGTAATTTATTTAAAGGGGATTTAGGAAGAGGTTCCCTTTCTAAATCTTCATATTCCAAAATCTCCCGCTTTTCACAATTTTCATTTTCATTTATTTTCTTAAAATTCTCATCTAAAAATTCATAACTGTCACAATGACCTTCTTTAATTTTAATTAAAAGATATTTGTTTACGAAAATAGAATCTTCTTCTTCAAAATTGTAATGATTAATGAAATCCAAATCATCTTCATTATTATTTTTACTTAAATTATAAAAATCTATAGCACAATACAAAGCATCAACATAATAATCTCTTAATAAAGAATCGGGAGTAGAATAAAGATGTTTGAGATTCCTAAAATGTAAATAAAAATTTAAAAATTTATCACAAAAATATGAAATTGTGGGGTAATTATTTGGGGTATTGTGGTCTACTGGGGTGTTATTTGGGTTACCTTCTAAGTATTTACCCTCAAAATCTTTACGCCTTAAATCTTCTTTCATTTCTAAAAGGAATCCGTAATAATAACTCACCAAAATCCCAAAAGATTTAAATCCTCGTAAAGGCAAATTATCAAATTCTTTATCATCATAATTTTTTTTTAATTTACATTTCTTAATTAAATTTCCAATAAAAAATTTGAGGACAGGGATCGAATTTAAACCAAATTCAAAATAAAAATCATTTTCATTAAGAAGAGTAAGATAAAAGGTTCTATAATTATTAGATGTATAATATGTTAATTTAAAAATAGAATTACAGTTAAAAAGTTCGTTATAATCTAAAATTGAATTTAAAAAGCCATTTCTGTAATTGTCCGGTTTAATTTTTATTTCTTTAAAATCATTTCTTAAAGTAATAAAAAGAATCTTAGAAGGATCCAAATCGACTTTATGAGAAAGGATTCCTAGATAATTAATAGAAATATTGGAAGAGTGTGATGGAGAGATATTAAAAAAGATAATGAGTAATAATGATGGGAGGAGCATTTAAAAATGGGGGTGTAAGGGGAAGAGGGGGGGATGATGTGAGGTGGGCAGGTGGGCAGGTGGAGGGTAGTGCGGGAGTGTAAGATGGGGTATTGTGAGTAGGTGGAGGGTAATAAGTAATGGGATAGTGTGAGGGTAAGGCTGAGGGAGTATGTCATAGAATCCGTGAGGATAGGGAAAAAATTATAACAATATACGTTCAATATCTTCATAAGCCATAGCCCCACTCTACCACACACCCCCATATCATCTCCTTATGCCCTTGTCCCCACTCTTACTCTTACGCCCATATCCCCCTCCCCTTTCGTTACCCCCTATCTAAATACACCCTCCTCTTCCTTACCCCCAATGATTATCCCAGTAAGATGCTTCACGTGTAATAAAGAAATTTCAAGTAAATGGGAGTCTTATAAATTTCTAATAAAAACAGAAAAGACACCAGCAGATGCCCTTGACTCTTTAAATTTAAAAAGAATTTGTTGTAGGAGGATGTTCTTAGGACATGTGGATATTATTGATAAACTTATAAAATTTGATGTAGCTCGGGATGTTAACTTATAGAATTAATAAAAATTAAATTACTTTTATTTTAATATTTTATTATCGTATTTTGAACTCCTCTACTTTATCTTCAATTTCCCAGAATTTAATTGAACAATCCGCGGATCCAGTCACAAAATACTTTTCATCCGGGGAAACCGAGAAATGAATCACTCGGTTCTTATGACCTAAGAACTGTTTTTGGAATTTAAAATTGAATAAAGAACATAATCTAATATCATCTTTAGAATAACCGTGAGTAGTTAGGATGTGATTAGATTTAAGCCATTTTATATTACAAATTTGAGAAGTGTAGTCTATTGATTTGATTAAACAAGATTTTGATACATGAGGATTTAAGTAAGATGATGCATTAAGTGTTGGATTAGATAGTGATGTATTATGTAGAGACGATTCATATCCACTATCACTATATCTACCATTAACATTACCATCTCTATATCTACCATTACAACTACCACTTTTGCTTTTATTTATATCCCACAATTTAACTGTTTTATCAGCTGTCCCTCCTCCTGTTACTAATTGATTTGAATTATTCGGTGACCAACTTATCGCTTTAATTGCTGCTTTATGTTCTGTACATTTCTTAAGAGGCGTATTTAATTTTCTATAATCGTAAATAAAAAGTTTGTTATCATTGCCTCCTGTTGCTAAATAAGTTTTTGTTTTATTTAAATCCATCCCACATACTTCTTGTGTATGATTCATAATTGTCTCTATTATTTTTCCTGATCTAAAATCTATTACTTTAATTCTTTTATCTCTACTTCCTGTAATAATATCATTTTTATTTAGGCCTAAGACTCCTATTCTTGATTTGTGATAAGAAAATTTATCACTTTTTAATTTATCTAAATTAAAAGAAAATAAATCTCCTGAATTGGTTCCTAAGAAAATTGAATTCTGTATTGATTTAAGACTAGTAATGATAGAGTCATTAAAAGTTTTGACTAGGACAGTATTGGATTTATAAAAATTATGGCAAAATAAAGAATCTTCTATTGCAAAGTAGACTTTATCTCCAGACCAGTCTATTAAATTTGAATAAAAATCATCAGCCAAAGATTTAGTGTGTAATTCTCTATAAGGTTGAGATACAACTACTGGTTTAAAAGGGTCTTCGAAATAGAAAGTATGGGGGAGTTGATGATTGTAAGTGTTTTTGTGGTCATACATTTTGTTGTTGTTTGTTTTTAAAAAAAAATAATAAATATTTTGAAATCAAAACAAACCTGAGAGGTTGTTTAGTGTTGTATTTAAAGGGGAGGGGGGGTAGTAAGGGGATAGTGGGGGGGTAGTTAACGTGGGGTATATAGGATAAGGGAGGGGGTATATAAAAGGAAAGGGTTTACGGGCATCCTTAAGAAATATTAAAAACATAACCTTAAGATATAAATGTAAAATATAAAAAATACCATTTTAAAAGCTTATCCATTTAACTTTTTTATTAACCAAATTTTTACCTACCTACATCCTATTTATTTTTTCCTATGAAAACCTCTCAAGCAAATCTTTCGTATCCATCGTCTCAATATCCGCATTTTGTTGTGAAACCAAAGAAGATGCTACAAACAATTTAAAACTTTGTAAATCCATAACTCTTTCTTCTAAAGTCCCTTTTGTTATTAATCTAAAAACATTTACTGTTTTCTTTTGTCCTATTCTATGAGCTCTGTCCATGGCTTGTAAATCATTAAAAGGATTCCAATCATGTTCATAAAAAATTACTGTATCTGCTCCTGTTAAATTTAAGCCTAATCCTCCTATTTGTGTAGTAAGGAAAAGAAGGGGGATATTCCCTTCATTGAAATCCTGGGCTATTTTTGATCTTTTTGATGAAGGAATACTCCCATCTAATCTTAAAAATTTAAGCTTAAATTTCATTTTTATATCTTCTATTACGAATTCTAAAGTACTTTTGTATTGAAAGAAGATCAGGATTTTATTTCTAATGTCTTCTCCTCCACAAAGATTAATAATATCTTCTAAAGCTTTTACTTTACAAGGTATTTCATTATACGATTTTTTAAAATACGAAGTATGTGATGATGCATATAATAAATCTCTAGTCCTTTTTAAACCTTCTGCATTATTTTTTACTGTTTTATAATCTATTACTAAATCAATACCATTATTAATTTCATTATAAACTTCTTGTTGTATTGGTCCCATTTCTACTGTAATATCTCTTATAATTTTAGGAGGTAAATCTTTAAAACATCAATTTTTAATCTCCGTAAAATAAAAGGCAAGATTTTTTTATTTAAATCCGCCAAACGGGCATAAGCTTTCTCTACTTCCTGATCGGACATTTTTAAAGAAATTTGGATATTCTCTGAATTTTCTAAATACTTTGGCATTATAAAATTAAAAATTGATATTAAATCTTCTACACTATTATGAACAGGAGTACCTGTTAATACTAATTTGTTTGTTGGTTTTAATTGACAAACCCGATTATAAAGACGAGTATTTGAATTCCTAAGGATGTGGCCTTCATCTAAAATTATATAAAACCAATTTTTATCAATAAAATTTTGATAATCATTTCTAAACATGTCATAAGAAGAAATTAAAATTTGGTTTTCAGTATCATTTTCCATTTTTTTCTTTTTGTAAACTTCGCATTTAATAAAAGGATAAAATTTCTCTATTTCTCCTTTCCAGTGACCGGTTAAAGATGACGGACATAAAATTAAAACTTTCTTATTTGTTTCGTAAATTTCACTACAAATGAAATACAAAACTTGGATTGTCTTTCCTAAACCCATGTCATCAGCCAAAATCCCATTTAAATGAAAAGAATATAAAAAATTAATCCATTTAACACCTTCTACTTGATAATTCCTTAAAATGAGTGTAGTAGGACATTTAGATTTATATTCTGGGATTTTGTTAATATTAAGGAGAGCTTCTAAAGATATTTTGGCTTCTTCTATTCGGTTAAACCAAATTGAATTTAAATTTGGATTTAAATTAAAAGATAAACGAGGGACAATGAAACTTAAGATTTTTGAAGGAGAAAAAGTGTTTGTATGCATTACATCACTATGCATCACTTTAAGTAATTTTTTAACAAATAATGGATAAAATGAATGATCTAAATCTCCTATTAACTCACTAAGAAGAAATAAATCAAAATTTTCTAAAATTAAATCAACGAACTTCTCGGCGTATTTCAAATTTTGAATAAAACCTCTCAGGACACGAGTAACCTTCTTCTCGTACGATTCATAAAATAAATCTTCTAATTGATCGAATTCAGAATAATAAAATGAAATGGTTTTTGAATAAAAATCGAGTTTTGAACTTGATTTGTTGATTTTAGTGAGAGCAGCCGGGTAATCGAAAAGTAAACGACATCCAAGGATTTCGAAAAATATTTTAAAATTATCAACACCATCCACGAGCAAAGTAAAAGCCTCGAAAATGAAATCAGTGGGATTTTTGTGAATAATCAAAGTCGATAAAAGTCGAAGGAATTCATCACAAGTCTCGAATCGGAATAAAAGACTGGTGTTCAAATCAAGGATAGGAAAATCTAAAATGGTTTTAAGTCTAAGGTAATCCCTAAAGATCGGGTCTCCCATGGGATGGATACTTGATTTAAAAGGATTTGAGATTTTTGATTTGAGTTCTTTTAAAGGGACGAGTCTTAAATCGGAAAAAGATTTGTACAAAGAGTCTTCATCATCGGAGATTTTTGGGCGTTTAACAATAGAGTTGTTGTCTGGGTCTACGTTCGAATTAGTATCATTGACTTTTGTGTTTTTAACCTTTGTAGTATTTGCCTTAGCATCATCAATCCTATCATCTGCCTTCATATAATTACCACATGTGTCTTTGTTTTTATTCTGTAAATGCTCGTTAATTAAATAAAATATCTTGCCTATTGCAGTACTTGACTTTTCCTCAATATTCTTTAAGTTCTTTTGTATTGCCATGAACAATTTTATTCTATTCTTTAGTATTTTATCTTCTCCTATTAATTTTACTCCACTTTTTGTAAAAGCTAATTCATCGTAAGACACAAAATCATCCGTAGAGTACGGCTCATAAAGTGAACCAGAAAGGATTTTCATAAATAAATTAGTAAAATTTGGTCCTAAATTGTAATTTTACTTAAAATATAAT
>KB909416.1:0-27240 GCA_000383075.1 Nosema bombycis CQ1 | reverse complement strand
ACCCGAATATTGTGTGTGCCAATCTTCGTCTTCTAAAAATATAAATAATTCATCTATAATTGTATTCTAAGGGATTCTTGGGTATATACATGCAAGTAATTCGGCTGCTGCTTCTCTAACTGGAGCTGTAGTTTTGTCATCTACAAAATCATTAAATTTATCGTTTTTTAAAATTTCATAAATTTTCATAAAAACAGAACTGTCAACTTTAATTTCTGTTTCTCCATCGTACGACTCAGAAAACATCGAAGTAAAAGCTAAAAAAGCCCCGTGTCTCTTATTCCATTCATAATTAAGAAGATTGGCTGTAATATTATCAAAAAAATCCATAATATTCTCTATTGGTTTATCTTAAATTTTTTGTTTTTTAATTTTAAAAGAAGTGTCCGCTTTAAAATCTATTTCATTTACTAAAGATACTTCTACATGTTCTAATTCTGCCATCTTTTTAACTAATTTTGCTTGTTCTCTTATTGAAATTTGTTTAACAATAAATTCTTCTCCTGTAGAACACAAATACTCGTCTTTATTTTTTGTGTATTCAATTTTAAAATCGGTAATTGAACGAAATTGAAACATAATGGATTTCAAAATGGCGGCCCCATTCTTTCTATCATCACTATTCTGAGAAGTAAGTAATTTATAAATGTTTTTACAAATAAAAGGTGTGAAGTCTACGTATTCCTTGATTTGACTTACTAATTCTTCAGTTGTAAATTTTTTTAAAACCTTCGATTGGGTACTGTGAAGGGTATTGAAGAATTTTTCGAGTTTATTCATAGGGGTCGTAAAAAATAAATGCTTAAATAGTTTTCTAAAAATAAGATTTTTAGAGAAGAAATGGAAGGTATTTAGAGTAAAAGTAATGTTCTTAAATGTTTTGTAAAAGGTTAATGTTGTTTTTGTTGTCTTTTAATATAAAAAAATAGTGATGTTAGGATACTCAAAAAAAATATTAAACTTAAAAATTAAAGCAAAGAAAGTGAACTAGAAGACGTGAAATGAGGAAGATATGAACATATAATTATAGACAAGCCTCTGAAGACATTAGCTATTGTCTTCTCGAAAAAGTATGCTGTGTATTGCTAACAATTTACTACGATGAACAAAAGCAGCTTTGAAATTTAAAATATTGGATAACAAAGATTTTAATGAATAGAAAATAGACTTTATGTTGCCAGTGTGTAACTTGTTTCGAGTTACAATGTGCGACTACGATGTCTGTTATAATCTACTGACATTACAAAGGCGCAGAATAAAAACCTTGTTCATTATGTAAATTTGAATTTGCAATGTACCTCTAAATCTCTTTTTTAAACTTGTAATCTATGAACTTATTCAATAAAATACCATTGGATCACCTAAAAAAATTACTTTCAAATACACAGCTCTTCTAAATATAACATACTTTAATTGGCTTTTTATGACTTTGGGTTAGTGAAGCTACAACTATTTGACTTGACCTATTAAATTAAAAAGTTTTCGTCGAACTACATACACGTCAATAATCAATTTTTCATAGGTTAAAATAAAGGAGTTTTTGTATAAAAAGAGCTTTTAAACCACATCTATGTCTGATAATACAAACAATGCAGATAAAAAAGATAAATCCAATTTAAATGAGAAAGATAAAAAGGAATCTTCTGAATTAACTAATGAGAAAATAGGAAACAACACATCCTTTCCAATAGATTTAACTCTTAGTGATACACTTGCATCTTCTACTATTCAAAGTTTAGAAGCTCCTATAAATCCGCCTATTCCAGAGGATTCCTTCTCTACTCTCTATGATGAATTTCAGAATACGATAGTAGAATGTGGATTCGAAGATAAAATACGTTTTTCAAATGATTTTCAGCCAAAAGATATTAAGATTAGGAAAGAAGATAGAAAATATGTAGTCTATGGGAGAATGCAACAACCAACTCAAGATAAAAGCACTACAATTTCTTATCATTCATTTGAATACATAAGAGAGTTCAATAGGCCAATTAAAAATGTGGAAATAGAAGTAGGGAAAGGAATAGCGTCGGTTTATGGTGAGTTCGGAGATCTTTAAAAGTTTATTAAAATTTTTTGAAAATTGAGTAAATTAATGTCTAAAATTTATAATAACCTATTGATCTAAAATTAATTTGTCTATTGATTAAGTTTTTGAAAACCAATTGACTTATTTTAAATTTGATTGATCATGATAAAATTTTTAAAGAAAAACGACCAGTTTCATATGCCTAGAGAAAATAAATTTAACAATGGTTGTACGAAAAAATACATGATAATAGAGGAGAGGGTGGAAAATAACTGTGCTATTGGATTTGAAGAAAAAATATCCATATCAAAAGATTTTGATCATGAAAAGATCAGGATTATTAACGATGACACAAGTTTTTCAATATCAGCGACAGTCGAAAAGAAATTAAAAGAAGGAAAGAATAATAGTACTACGCATAGATTTAGATATTCTCGGTTTTTCGAAAGATGCATTTCAAAGCCAGTTATGAAAACTGTTAAAGGTGAGGTATGTGTTTCTGGATTGTTTCTAACTAAAAACAAAGAATAAATAAAAGAATAAAGTTTTAAAAAATAATTGGTTTGTAAAAATATAAAATTGTAAGTAATTTTTTTAAAATGGCATTTTGTACACCAGAAGATAATCATGAAAAATCAAAAAGTATAGTGACAGATAATGGCTTTACAGAAAAGATAAAGATCACAGATGATATTTGTCCCGCTTATATCAATTTAATAACTAGTGATAAACAATTCATCGTATACTCAAATTATAAGGAAAGGTGGGGAGATGACAAGTCTATTTATAGTTTTGAATATATACGGAACTTCGATAAAGATATAACAGGAGTAAAAATGGAAACAGTTCATGGTGAAGTAACAGTAACTGGATCATTTGTACCGAGAGATTAAATAAAATTGTTCAAATTTAAATTTGTGTTGATTGCCTGAATTAAAGCGAAAACAAGTTTTTAGGTTTTAAAAAAACACTAAAACTTTCTAATAAGACTTTAGTAGAAGCTTTAACATCATTTTTGAACAAGGAGGAAAAAGCTAGGTTTACGAGCAGGGCCTTCGTTACCCTATGTGCAGCGCGTGCAATAGAGGCGGTCGCAAAGACAGTTTTTAAAAAAATGAGGCGGCTGCAAAGACGGTTTATTTTGGTAATAGTTAGCGCCATAATTCATAGAGACGCGACTGTCTACGTTGGGTCTGGAAATCAACCCAATAGCCATCAATATTAGTAATAAAGTCGCTCTGATTTATACAACTAGGTTTATTGACAAAACTATATAATAGCAGGCTTGTATTCAGAAACTTTCTTGTGAACATCTTCTTGGATTTTTTAAAAAGCGAGGATTCTGGAAGTTTAATAAGTGACGATCTAAGTAATGGTTATACGCTCTAATTTGTTATATCGTAAACTCATGTAATCACATGCCTTTAAAAGTAAAACATTAGGCTTCATTAAATTTTTTATTTTTAGTCTTTAAAATTTCCCTTTTTAGTAAATTACACATTTATTTTTATTTTTGTAACAACTTAGCCCTCTAATGGCAACTGATGATGAACAAAAAGCTTTAAATAAATCACAAGAGTTTAATGAGACACAAATTCTTAAGCCTGCAAGAGAACTGTCTGAAGCAACCTCAAATAATCATGATATAGATAATTTACAAACAATGGACCATAATTTTAACACTAATCATCATAATTTTAATGAAACACACCGACCACAAGTCATTAGAGAATTCTATATTGTAAAAGAAGAACCAACTGTATTTGATTTCATTCCTCTTTTCTTTACTTTTATCGTTTACGCAATTATGATCCAAACCATTTGTTTAGCTGTCAAAAAAATCAACAAACCGCTTTATGATAATGTAATTCGGGTATTGCTCATAATATTCCCGCCTTTACTTTTGATGATTGCTAAATCTTATTTGTTCACAATAATTTGGTTCTTCTACGCTTCGTTTATGATTTACAAATATTTTAAGATAAAGAAAAAGCCAATTGGTAAAGAAGTTCCAAGAGAAACATACGATTTATTTAAAAAACTCTTTGTTCTAACAAATCTTGGAATAGGAATCTGCCAAGGCATGTTGTTTATAAGTTTTTTTATTTTTCCAAATAATATTGTGCAATTTTTTTTATTATTCGTTTTCTTTTTATATTTTGGGCTTTTAAGTAGAGAAATAATCCTGTTTTTTAGTGAAACCATGGCGATTAATACCGGTTTTTATAGTAAAGAAGGTGTCCCAGGAAGAACTAATAATAATTCACTTTGTATGATTTGTACCAAAGTATTTGATAACACAGAGACCATCCATACACTTGTTTGTAGTCATTCATTTCATGAGGTCTGTATAAAGGGATGGTGTATGATTGCTAAAAAGGGATTCTGCCCGTATTGCAAAAAAGGCGTTGATATGAATTCTATTCCTACGGAGGTTTGGTATAAGACTGAGGTGTGGTTCTATCCAATGATTAATATGTTAAAAAATATAATCATATTCTGTATGTTCATGTGTTGTATAATCATGTACAATTACTATACTTTTAACTAAAAAATAAAGGCGTTAGATTAAAATATTTGTATATGATCTTTAATTATTTTTAACTGTCAAAAACTCACTAAAAAAACAAATGTTTAATCAATCAATTTATCATTTATTGTTGTTTTTGATTTGTGTTGAATTTAAAATGCAATTTACAAACAAAAGTCCAAATTGAACAAATTTATTAACAGTACATATCATTTGTTTTCTAGCATATCGTTTAACGATTCTCTTAACATATTTGTCAATTCTTCAATATCTTCATTCTTAACGTACAGTCCATTCTCAAATAAGTAACTGATATCTTTCAAAAAAGAGCTCTTTTCACCATTTTGCCTTTTAAGTCGACACAGACAATCAAATAGATAAACCAAATTCTCAGTTTTTTTCTCTTTTTTACAGATACAGTTCTTAATATAATCAAAAACATTTCTCAGTATTCGGTCATAATCTTCAATCGCATCTTTTAATTCATTAATTTCTAGACTCATCCGATATTCTTTCTTCTCCAATTCTTTGATGTGTGTCAACTTCTTTTCTCTGCTCTTTTTGGCTGCTAATCGATTTTTTTCTTTCTTCCAAATAATTTTCAACTGTTCTTCGTCTAAATCAGTGTTTCCCAAACTTTTTTAGCCCATGCCCCACTTTTGAGATTCTGAAATCGAAAATGCCCCCCTTACTTATTTAAAGGTACAAAATGGCTTTAGCAAGAGGGGGTGTTTAAACTAAAAAAATCGAAAATGCCCCCCTAACTCATGCAAAGATATAAAATAGCCTTGACAAGGGGGGTAATTTAAACCAAAAAATTTTGAAAATGCCCCCCTCCATCTACCAAAATGCCCCCCATTGGGGCGTGCGCCCCACTTTGGGAATCACTGGTCTAAATACTCATGCATACGCATAGAGTGGACATACTCATTCGATGGTGGATATCTATTGTATTGAGGTTCCATCCTCTCCTGGTAATAGTAGTTTCCTTCAAAGCCATCTTGTACATTATATTGTTTTTGTGGATTTTGATCTTTCATAACGATTACATCATTTTATGTTTAATATTTACATTTTTTTTTTCGAACAATCGAATATTCTATTTTTGCCATATTTTTTTTTGTAAATTAGCTGTGTCATATTAACACAATACAAATAGACAAAAACATTACAATAAGATTAGTACAATAATTATTAAAATGATTAAACCATGAATAAATCGAATGAATCACAACTATTTATTTGGAAATTCGAATAGATGAAAGATCAAAAGGCTAATATCAATAAAAACATAAATTATTCGTGCATTGAGACAAAAAAAGGATGAAATCATTTGAAACTAGAATAATCATATATCACTTTGATGTAAACAATCAACTAATAAATTATAAAATGATGATCATGAATTCTACTAAACACACCCGAAATCCAACTTTTTGAAAATACAAGTAAATTTTACAGCTAATAAGTAAATTAAAAACCTAATTAACCCATAACAAGCACTTTAAACATAAAAGGCATGTGAATTTTAACAAAATTTAATTTTTATTTTAATGATCAAAAAACGATATAAAAAACCTTAACCATTATTTTGTTTACATTTAGAAATAAATCGATGGCTGTTTCATTAAATGAGAAACTGCTTCCGTTTATTTTATTTTGTGACTTCAAACATTTCTAAAATGATTTTTTTATCAATTATGAAAAAATTTAATCATTTTTAAAAGAAAAAAAATATTTAAAAGATGTATTTTATGAGATAAGAGACACAACATTCATAATTAATTAGACTTATTTGTCTATGGTGATGTTCTACGCATCATTTTTTGTTTAAGTCATAGATGCTCTTGGCTAGAATATCGTTTAGATTCTTTTTTTTATACAGTGCATATTATTTATTTAAAGTCTGTTAAACCTTGTTTTACATGATAATTTCTTAACATTAACGGGTTAAAGACACAAAAACGTTTGATCACATTTATTTTTCACAACAAAAATATTTAATCACATTTTTAAATTTTTAATTTTCTAAATTGATTTAAAATTTCAAACATTTCAAGTACCAATTAAATTTATAACTCAAATAAATTTATTCACCAATTAAATCTAACAAAAACTTTGATTCGACTTTGCGAACTACCACTTATTTATGAAAAACAAAAAACTAAACAAAAGATGAAAACAATAAAAGTTGTTGTTTTAGGAGATAACTCAATTGGTAAAACGTGGTTAGTGACGACATTCATTACTGGAAAAAATCCAGGCGGATACACACCGACACTTTTTGACAATTTAGGGAAAAGAGTAGAGTTTAAGAAAAAAGTTTATATGGTTTCAGTTTGGGATACAGCTGGAAATGATGAGTTTACGAGGATGAGATCGCTTTCTTTTATACAAGCAGATGTTTTTTTACTATGTTACTCAATGAATAATGTTAGATCTTTTAATTCAATTCAGAAATGGCTAGACGGACTCAAGGATTTTGAGTGTCCAATAATTTTATGTGGTACAAAATGCGATTTAAAGGACGAAGAAATTATTGATCCAGACGTGGCAGATGAAATTGCTACTAAAAATGGGCTTTATGCACATATAGAGACATCGTCTGTAGATTATATCAATGTAAATGCTGCTTTTGATAAGGCAATTGAAGCGGTAGTAAGTCCTAAAAATGGGAGAAATGGTTATATTAGTTGCTGTGGATTATTTACATGTTGTTGAATTATAATTATATTTGAGCTTTTTGAATTAAAAAATTTTATACTTTTAACGAATATTTATCAAAACCAGGTTTTATTTTAATTAATCATCACATTTACTTTCTTTAATACTTCTATTATCCACTCAGGAACTACTTTATATCTATTTTTCATATAACTTTTAATAAATTCAGGATATCTATCCTCTAAAATGGCTTCCCGAATCCTTTTAGTTAAATTTCTCATATAGTGCATGTTGTGCGTTGTTGTAAGTCGACAGAAATTAGATGTACCTTTTATCATAGACAAGTAAGCCAAAGAATATTGAGAACAAGTAGAGCAATCACATTCTTCATTTCTATTCAAATCAAATCTATGCTTGTTTGAGATGTAAATATCTCCAGAATCAGTAAAAATTCTGCCAAACCTGGCGGTTCTTGTTGGATATACGCAGTCAGACATATCAGTACCTAAAGCTGAACAAATGACAATATCTTCAGGATATCCCACGCCCATGACGTATCTTGGAATATTATCGGGTAGATTTGTAGTACAATAAAGAACAGTTCTAGCAAATTCAGATTTAGCCTCTCCACCACTAAGGCCGCCTATGGCAAGACCCTTAGGTTTTCTTTTAATTATTTCATCGATACTGTACTGTCTCAATTTTTCGTCAAGGCCACCAGTTACAATGGGAAATAAAATTTGTTTTTTATTTTCCAATTTAATCTCTGGAAGAAATTCTTTTTTAGTTCTCTTAACTTCATCACTCTTCTCTCCATAGACTTGTTGTATACATCGATCAAGCCACCTAATAGATCTTTTAGAAGCAACTTCGATTTTATCAAGCGAATCATTTGGATTGACAACCTCATCCAATTGCATGATAATATCAGCTCCTAATTGCATCTGAATGTCCATACTCTCCTCTGGTGTAAATAATTTTCCATCAAATAAAACTCCTTCTTCTTTTACTTCGACATTTGGTAAACTTCCAATCTGGAAACCACCTGAATCTGTAAGCATGCTGCCTTTCCAATTCATAAAATCTTTGACATTCTTGTTTAGATCTCTAAGATGGTACGTATTACTTAAAATCATTTGTTCTTTTAAATCCTCTGTAGGCACGCCCTTTATAGCTCCATATGTTCCAACAGGCATAAATATTGGTAGATCTAATGTGTTGTTATTTAAAGTAAATTGAGAAACTCGGGCATTTGTAGTTTTGCATTTTTTTAAAATTTTGAAATCTCCGAACATAGTTGAAGGGTGAACTTTAACAAAAAAAATTTGGAAGTTTGTAAGTAACATACGGTTTAATCACATGATAAATGCACTAATGTTGTTTTAATATATAATATTTATTTACAAACTTTAATTTAAGATCTTATCAACCACCAATTTTACTTTTTTTGTATGAGATATTTTTCAAGCCCATCATAGAAATGAAAACCTACTCAACGTGCAAAGTGACAATAGGAAGTAAAGCCATGAAAATTAAAAATCCAACAGCTGAGTTAACTCATGAATGGGTCGCGTACGTTAAAGCACCTAAAGAGGTTGTAAAATGTGTACATTGGAGATTACATGAATCTTTTGCCAACAATTTTATAATCACAGAACATCCTTTCGAGATTAAAGAGAGAGGTTGGGGAGAGTTTGCTATCCAGATTAAAATAATTTTACACAATGATGACCGTATAACCACCTCTCATTTTCTTAAACTTCATGGTGAGGAGAGTGTTGTTATTAGTGAGATACACGATGAGATAGTTTTTAGAGGTCCTGCCAATCCTCAAAAACCAACAGAAGAGGAAGAAGAGGAGTACAAGAAAATAGATGCTGGAATTAATCAAATGTTAAGGTTATTTAAAGAGATAGAATATTAATTTAAAGTTTATTTCTGTAAGTTAAAAAATAAAACTAGTTATTAAAGTCATTTATTTGTCACTTTTTAAACGTCACACGCTGTGAAATTATTAGTAATTTAAGCAAAAAAGGTCTGAACTTTTATAATATGACTGTAAAGACCTTTTTTTAATACATGTTTGAGCACTAAATACACAACAGAACACAATTTTTAAGAGAGTGTAGTTTAATTTGAGTAAAAATCCGCGGCGTTTACAGGGGCGTCTCTACCATTCATTGCGCATGCGTTCGAAGAAATTCTGGCGCTCCCCTAATTTGCTTAAAACCGTCTTAGCAATCTCCTATTTCAACAAAAAACCGACTCGACGCCCGCGCACATTGCACAAAGCGTAAAGACGGCCCTGGACGTTTAACAAGTTAAAAAATGTGTTGTTTACTTATTGTCCGTTTATGATGGAAAAAAATAATGAAAAAACCGGCAAACTTAATCGACTGTTTGTTTATTTTCATAAAAATAAAACTTTAGAAACTTTTTTTTATTTAATACAAAGACTTAAACAGATTATAACTATCTTCTTTAGTTTGTCTGAGGGGAATGAACGTTGTTATACTGTAGAGTTTATTGATACGTTGTTCAACTTCTCTTTCTTTATTAGAAAACGAAAGCAAAGTAGTAATCTTAAATCTTGATCTTCTTTTATCAGCCTGAGCCGTGTTTTGAACAATATGATCAAGAAAAACCTGAGAATTAGTAAACATCTTACGATCTTTATCCATGTCCATAATATTTGGAAGTACGTCTGTACCATGGTATGTTGGAGGATTCATCTTCCAGCCACTGTCATTGGTGATATCAGAAACCGATTGTCCCTCTTTATTCCTTATCGTTGTTCTTCCACCACATCTTATAAGAAGTTCTAAAGCTACAAAATGTTTTCTACGTGCTGCCACGTGAAGAGGCGTGTCACCTTCTAAATCTTGGAGATTAGGATTGCATTTAATATATAAAAAAGTGGCGAGAATACTAATATTGTTTTCAAAAGCGGCAATATGTAAAGGCGTAATGCCACCATACACTTGATTAGACTTAATTTGGTATCCTGTTAGTAATCTTAAAACGTTTAAATTACAATGAGCAATGTAACAAAATCTACTCACACTGGCCAATTCTGGATATCTATCAAGAAGTTTCTTAAGTGCCAGTAAATGTTTATTCATACACATAAAATCAAATAGAAAGATTGGTTCTTCACGATCTTCAACGATATAAACATTTCGAATCTTGTTCATTAAGTAAAATTGATTAGTTGTGATAAAATCCCAAGGTTGTTTGTAGTACAACGAGAAGCAATTAAAAGAAGCAATCATTTGCGGAGTAAGGCCATTCCAAGTGAGTGTAAACGAAGGTGAATAATCTAAAAACATTGATAGTACTTCGTATTCTAAGGCACAGGACATTTGAAAGTATGAAGGTGTTAATTTTGAATTAAAGATAGGCGTATTGATATTTCCAGGGAATCCGTAACTCAAAAAATACGCAAGAATGTCCGTTTTGCCTTTAAGCATAGCCAGTAAAAAAATTATATCTAGGCGTCTGTAGTAGCACTGGATTATAGGAAAATCCAGTTTATATTCTCTACCATCTAATAATGCAAGTCTTAAACTTTGTAAACTTCGTCTTAATTCGTTTTTCTTTGCTGAACTTCCTGTGTACGGACTTCTCTTAGCAATAGGCATGTTTTCATTCTTATGGACTCCCATGGCTTTGTAGTAGTTAGACAATTCTACAAGGTTTATAAGTGCTTCTCTCTGTTCTCTTGGGTGTTTATCGTTTGCAATAAATTCTTTAAGTGTTAGTCTCTTTTTTGTAATCATTTCAAGTTTTTGTATCCACATGAGGATTCTGTTAAAAAATTATATTTACAAAAAAATAACAAAGAGTTTTGAATAAAATTAATTCCAAACAACTTTGTAATTGTGTTTATCTTGTTCATTTGCAACTATTTTACCCTTATGAACTCAAACCAAACGGAACAAGAATTAATTTTTATGATCGACAGTCTTGAGAAATATTATGACCCAACATCACCACAGTACAAGTTCAAGTACGTCTTTTACAATAAAGTAAACCATCCTTTTAGTAGACCAATGGATTTCCCGGAGGATTTGTGGAATAAATCAATTACCAGTGACTCTTCTATGATGCCAGTGATTCTTAAAGGAAGTGAAATAGAACAAAGGAAGAAACAGCAAGTTGAAGTTGCTTCTAAAATTAATGGATCTTATGATTATCTCCAAGATAAAGTCAATATGCTCCGAATAAGATCAGAGAAAATTAGATCTAGAATTAACAGTTGCATAGCACTTTATAGGAAAATCGAAAATAATATTTACAATAAGTACAGAGAAAAGAAAATAGAAACAGCTTTAATGGATGAAATCTATAAATTGGATACTAAAATTGATGGTAGAAGTAGATTGTATGTTGCTGACAAGAAGGATGAGATTCTCGAGTACCTTTTATCGCTTAAAAACAATTTACAGGATTTGTTAAACAAGATTAACGATAATCTTTACGAATACGAAAAACGAACATTTGTTTATAACAACATTAATAAAATTTATTAATTACAATTTTATCAATAAAAAATTAAGGTTTACATTAAAGAATTTATTCATTGATAATTTCACCATATTTTATCTTAGAGGTCAACAAATTACAATCTACTTGTCCATTCTCTTCACATCCCTTAATTAAAATATCAATTTCCTTATCAGTAAGTCCGTCTTCCCCTTTCAACCACTTTCTTAAAACTTGCTCTTCAATTTTGCCATCTCCTTTCTCATCAAATTCCATAAGCGCCTGTCTTATTTGTTTCTCTGAATCGATGCTACTCAATCTCTCGCCAACCATTGTAATAAAAGTCATGAAAGATATACTAGGTCCCATTTCATCGATCATAATGTTTATTTCTTCTTCAGTAAAAGGAGAACCAATAGAATTAAGAAAATCTTCGAGATCTGCTTTGTCAATTATGCCATCACCATTAGTGTCAATTATATTGAATGCTTCTCTTAATTCGACAATTTGATTCTTCCCGAGCATATGAAAAATATTTGAATTTTGCCTTGTTGTTCTTCTTCTCATGAGGGAAAAATAATTTTTAAAAGTAAATTATGATAAGGAAAGGAGAAGTTCTTTCGACCATGGCAAATTAAAACAAAAAGCCCCTTTTTAAATCAAAACACATCAAAAGCTATTTGAAATGAAACACAAAAGTGAAACAAAAATTCCTCAAAAAGACTTAAATAGCCACGAGTATAAGAAGGAAATGCCACACATAAGTACACAAGACACAGGAGATATGCACGACTTAGATGAATACGATGATTATCTTAGTCGCCATAGTAACCAACAGAATCAAAATACTGAAGGATATGAGCATAGTCAACAACATTTTAATTACGGATTCTTTGATAAATCTTCTTTAACTAATGTCTACGTGAACGCTAAACAACTGAGTTGTATCAAAAAGAGAAAAATGAGAAGAGATTATTTGGATAAATTGATGGTACCACCTAGGAACACGTATCTTCACGAAAGTAGACACCGTCATGCCATGAAACGATTAAGAGCACCTTCCGGAAGATTTTTGACCAAAGAAGAGACAGAAGAATTTTTGAAAAATCAAGAAGTAGATCAGAGAGAAGATTTATAGATTGGTTTTTTGAGAGTAGAGAGTTTTGCCCTATTTAAATTAAAAAATTTAGGATATTAAGTTTATTTTAAAAAATATAAAACCTTATTTTAAAACCTTTTTATTAATCAGTTGGTTGCAGGCAATCTAACATACGAATTATTTTCTTGCGTCTTTCTAGTTTGATATCCAATGAAGCAAAAATAACATGCAAGAAACTGACAAGAAAGCGATACTGACTAAAGAATTATTGAAAAACATATTTGTAAACTTCCTTCTGTACCCAGGAATTGGATCTTGAGAATGATCTTCTTTCTTTTTATCACTATTAATAGCAAAGTTCATTATTTCAGGCTTTTCTTCTCTAGTAATCCTGTGTATAAACACTGGCTCCATGTATGGTCTCTGTTGTGGGATTCCAGAAAGTGTATAAGGCATAGTTGTAGTACGAGTGATCATTAGTGAATGTTTTGGTGCTAAAATGTAAGCAGAAATACTACTGAGCAAAGAGAAGACTAACATGATAAACAAGAATTCAAAATATTTAAAATAATTTCTGAAACATTCTGAAACAGTTTCAGAATAATCAATCATAGAAAGAAAAAATGACAAGTAAATCCCTTTTTAAAGATCAAAAAGATTTAAATCTTAGACTTGACTGGTAGAACCTTTTAGCTGTAAAATTTTGAGATTACGATTTTTGACGTAATAAATAAACCTTTGAAGAGAATTTTTAAATTGAAAAACAACAACAATTGTCGGTTAATAATGATTTTAGTAACGAATGAAAGTTTTGTTTTGTTAAATGCTAAAAATTTTGATCATTGAATGTTTTTTTAATCAATTAAAACGGTTCTAGAACACTTTATTTTGAATTTTACGAACAACCGATAAAAATGCCGTGAGGTGATTTAAAAAGATAATTTGATCATAAAAATGATCTGTATAGTATTTTTAATTGTCTGAAAGTCTGGTCTCGTTTTATTTAATTCATTGATGTACGTTTTTTCTTTAAGACCTTTAAAGTCATGTTTTCTGTTTAAATGTGCATTTTCTTATCTTATGATCTACCATTTATACAAACTTTCTTTGATTTGATATTAATGCAGATTGAAATTTAAAAATTTAATTACAAACATTTTAGAATCTATATTAAAAAAATATTTTTAAACCCCCCTATTAATGGAAGACAGGGGGCTGAGCTGGAAGTCGAAAATAAGACTAATTTTGAATTTTATTAATGCATATCCTATGTTTAGGGTTCTTCTTATATTGTCACCACTCTTTTTTACATTAATCGTCATAGGAGAGATAAAAGTTATATTTGCTTTTGCCGAAATTATAAAAGGCGTAGATTCTGAAAAAATTTCAGATGAGGAACGAAGTTTTTTGATAAAACAATCTTTATATTATTTAGCATACAATACGTCATATTATTTTGCCTTGCAATTGATAAGCAGCGCATTTATCTATTACAACATGAAATTGTACCGAACAGTTATCAACTATTATCTTATTAAAACTATGAATATAGATAAACACACATACAATAGAATGAGCTCAGGAGAAATAAAAGATATAATAGAAAGAAAGGCGGTAAATATTTTTAAAATAATGGAATCTGTTTTTGAAAAAGGAATGTATCAAGGGACGTTCGTAATCTATGCTTTGTATAAAATTTTATCAGAATACGGCAATGGAATGTTGATTTATACAATTTGTACTTTAATAGTTTTCACTATATTTACATCATTTTTGATTAAAAAAAGAAATATGATAAAGATTAAATATAACGCAGCACATGCCAAAGTTTCGGCAGATAGATACAACATACTTACCAATTACGATATCATTAAATCATACAATAGAGAAGTCGAGGATGTGAATTCGATGGATAATAATCTCAATGAGATGACTAGTTGTGGAAATATCTCAAATTTCCTATCTGCATGTTCAGCTTACGCTAGTCGAGTTTCCATGATTATGCCTACAGGAATACTGTATTTTATAATTATGAAGTATAATATCGTCTCTTCCATATCTACTGCTGCCCAATTTATGACATACAACACTTTGTTTTGTTATTTAAGATGTAAACTTCATAATTTTAGAACAGAATTAGTCCGACTTGGCCAGTATTCTGTAGATTTATATTCTGATGATTATGATAAAATGCCTAATGATATTGATAATACACTTTTGTATTATAATTACACGGATAACAAAGCCAATGATAGAGATTTATTCACAAACATCGATACACTGGAACATGAGACAGACCGTTTTATTGTTCATAATGATGAAAGAGTAAGAGTCGGTTTCGATATTGACAGAAATACTCCAATTACCACCAGTAGATGCATTTCAGAAAGAACTGTTATAACAGATGTTTTTGAGAGAAATACAAATGTGGAAACAACACTTACATCCGATAAATCGTTCATTTTTGAAGATAAAATAATTTTTAGAAATTTATTAGTAAGAGCCAACCAAAAAGTGCTTTTTAGTGACGCAAACTTCTCGATAAAAAGAGGTGAGAAGGTGGCATTAGTCGGTAAAAATGGCACAGGAAAATCTACGTTTTTAGATGTACTTTTGAGATTTAAACAATACGAAGGATACATTTTTGTAGATGGCAAAAACATGAATGATATTTATAAATTTGATCAACGATCTAAGATCTCTTATGTTTCTCAAAATCCTGGAATTATCAGCGGAACTGTCTTAGATAACCTTAGATATCACGACAGCACAATATCACGGAATATGATCGAAGAAATATGTTCAAAATACGGATATCACGAATTGTTTGTTAATTTGCCCGATGGCTATGACACGGATGTAGGCGAAAATGGGCGCTTCCTAAGTGGAGGACAAAAGCAAAAGTTATCTTTAATGAGAGGACTTATTAAAGATGGAGATATATTCATTATGGATGAACCTACAGCAAGTTTAGATCCTCATTCAGAATCTCAAGTTATTTCTCACATTTTCGAATCAATGAAATCTAAAACTGTTATAACGATTATTCATAAACATTCGCTACTGAGTAGATTTGATAAGATTTTGGGAATTTATAATGGTAAAATACATATTTATACAGATTACGATGAGTTTTTGGTTGAATCACATTTATTTTGAAATAAAATCGTTTAAAAAATTTTATGTAAAAATCAAATTTCAATATTGTTTACAAAAAAAATTGATTTTAAAATTAAAAAAACAACCTACGCCGTGCTTACGATATTTTCCCTCCAAAAAACACTATCTGTCATTTAATTTGATATATTTGACACTTTTTTTTAAAAAAATGGTCTATCAACTTTACAGCAAAATCAATATAATTAAGCCTTATCGCCCGCTTTTTGTTCTAATAGGCCGTATTTGATCATTATTTTGCTTGATGAAATTAATTATTAATTTCTATTTTCGGAATGGAGGGAATTTGATTCAGAAAAAATAATTTGGCCAAAATACAAAGTTTGTCAGTTTTACACGTTTATTTTTTTTTATTTACAAGTCATTAAATTTTATCAAGTTTCGTTTAATTAAACAGTCCATTAAAATTTTACAACTGTTTTACCCCAATGATCGAAGTTGAAAATAAGAAAAAAACTTACACAAAGGCGATGTGTGAAACTGTTGGCTTTATTATTTCTAATCCTCTTTTTAAAATCGTTGTAATTCCAATATTTGTGTTATCCTACCTGTCCGCGTCATTTGCTATTTACGTATTAAAAGTTATGACGATGATTGAAATGCACTTTGTCTCTAATTATCAAACTACATCCGCTTTGAAGTTATGTATTTTGTATATGACAACACCATTCTTACATTACACAATTCAATTAGCTCTGGGTCTTTTAATGTCGTTTATTGTACAAAATATTATTCGTTGTAGTTTTCTTAAATTTACGGAAGAATATATTAAGATTAATTACTTGAGATACCATACATTGGGTTCTGGTCAGATACATTCTCTTATAGAAAGAAGAACAGAAGCAATGAGAAATGTTTTACGATTGTTTATGGCTCATCTTTTACAGGATACGTTTCTCACTTTTAAGGCGTACTACACAATTTACAAAGAAATAGATGAAAAGGCTTTCTATGCCAATGTTATTTTAATGGGAACTTTCTTTGCTTGTTCTCATTATTTTCTTGTTCTTAGAAATCGGTATCGATTACATTATAATTTGGCATATAACAAAGCTTCAAATAGAACATATGGAATCCTTGTTAACTATGACATTATTAAATCTTGTAACAATGAACAACTTGAACTTAAGAAATTGAATCAAGATTTGGATGCTGTTGAAACCAGAAGTCTTATTTTTGATATTCTTGGTACTTTTATAGAATTCGTTCAAAAGAATTCTGTTGTCATTCCAAATGGTTTCATTTTATATTTGGCAATGTCTGGAAAGTATTTTCCTAAGCTACAAAACAGTGAGGGATTTTTAAATTACAACAAATATTTTTTATTAATTAAAGATAAAATAGCACTAATTAGATCTAACATGATGGAAATTACACAATATTTGACTGATATTGGAGATTCTAAAATACACAATGAATTAACTGACATGTCTACCAGTGGTACACTGAATGTACATCATTTCGAGCATAGTATTGTGTTTAAAGACATGAGAATGGAGGTTAATGGTAAGCACTTATTTAATGTAAAGGATGTTACGATAAGAAAAGGCGAAAAAGTAGCTATTGTAGGAAAGAATGGATGTGGCAAGACTTCATTAATGAATGTAATACTTAGACTTAGGGAGTACGAAGGACAGGCCTTTATTGATAACATTGACATGATGAAAATTGATAAAAGGGCGCAGAGAAATTTAATTTCATTTATTCCACAAAATCCAAGTATCTTTGAAGGATCTATTCTTGATAATCTTCGTTATTCTTGTCCTGAAATTTCACAAGAAAAAGTAATGGCCAGATGTGAAGAGTTTAATACCCACGATTTATTTAGTAAAATGAAGAATGGCTATTTAACAGAAGTAGGAGAGAATGGAAAGTTTCTAAGTGGCGGTCAAAAGCAAAAGTTGAGTTTTATGAGAGCTGTAATAAAAAATGCCGACATATTTATATTTGATGAGCCTACTTCAAATTTAGATGTAAATGCAGAGAGTGAAATATTGGAGTATTTGTTTACTAAATTGAAAACAAAAACTTCTATTGTGATCATCCATAATCAAAATTATTTAAATAAATTTGATAAAATTATTGGTATTGCTAACAACGAAGTGCAAGTCTATGATGATTACACAGAATTCTTAAAGAATGAACATCTTTATTAAAAAATTATTTAAAAAACGTAGTTGTTATTTTTTATAAAACAAATAGTTGGGATAGAGCTTTCCTGGTGCGCTTCTGTTTTTAAGTAGCGCCTGGAGACCGACTTTAGTCTCTATATTTGATCTGTCCTGTTTGCTAATTAAACAAACATACAAATAAAAGCTTAAACACCTTATAACCTCCGAAAACGATAAAGCCAAACAACACACAGGTTTTGTATAACAATTATACAAAAGGCTTAAACGTGCCTCTCACGCAAATAAAAACCTACAAAAAAAAGAAATAAATATAAAGAGTTTAATCGTCTTCGGAATCAGAGATGTAATTAACTGGCTTCTTCATCTTAATTCTGCTTTCACCATTAAGTTTTCTAGCAACAACTCTTGGGTATGTAGATGAATTCTTATCACCAGGAGCCTTACCCCAGAACTTAGCACTCTTTCTCTTCATCTTGTCGCCATTAATCAAAACAATATTGTCAAGATTAGAACACACCTTAAAAAGTTGATCCAAAGTGTGAAGGGAACCGTTAAAATGTTCAACTTTCTCTTGTACAGATTTTGACCATTTAAGAGCAACAATCTTCATAGCAGGGACCTCAACATTTCTATCATCATCAATAACTTTACCAACAACGACAGCTATTTTATCTGAATTTTCGTTCAATTTCTCGGCGATTTCTGTAATTTTAACAGCTGGCCTATCTTTGTTAGCCATAGTTAGACGTTTAGCAATCCTCTTAATGTCAAAGTTATCACACTTCTTGGCGACTTTAATATAAAACTCAGAAAGATTTTGAAGCGCTGTATTTGGTGATCTAATCTTCTTGTTTTTTACTACTGCAGATTTTGGAATAAATTTTTTCTTGAAGCAAATGGCCATTTTAAGGGTGAAAAAAAATTATAGCAAAAAGTTGGAAGGGCAGAAGGAGTGTCACATGTTGAAACCTACAACCAAAAAGACCAGGAGTTTTATAAATTTTGTCTAGAATATAAAAATAATAAAGTCAATAAATTTTAGTTGTTATAATGTCAGATGAAAGCTTTTAATTACGTTGATTTATTTTTTAATGTTTCGGCCTTGAGCCTTCGTCAACATTTGTGACATTTTTTAGTTGAAACTTTCAAATCAATTCTGAAACAATTAATTAAAACTTAGAAAAAATAATAACAATATGTTAATTTTTACTTTTATTATTTTTAGAATCATGACAAAGTCAATAGATCGACTTGAACACGATAATATTCCCATACACTACGATTTATTCTTTGACTTACAGGAAGAACAATTTAAAGGAGAGGTCTCTATTGATTTTAAGGCTGAGAAAGAGACTAAAATTGTAAGATTAAATGCAAGTAATCTTAACATCCAGAGCATCACGTTACTTCAAGATTCAATAGAACATGAAGGAAGAGCTACGTTGTCTGATGAGGTTTTGACAATTAATTTTGATCATCAATTAAAAAAAGGCGAAACATACAAACTTAAAATTTGCTTTTCAGGGAAGTACAGCGAGAACATTGACGGAATTTATAAAAGTGAGTATTATGGGAAGACAGTAATTTCGACACATTTTGAACCGACAACAGCTAGAAAAGCATTTCCTTGTTTCGATCAACCAGATCTTAAGGCCACTTTTTCAATTCGTGTAAAAGCAGATCCGTCCTTTAAAACAGTTTTATCGAATTCCTCAGAGAAAGAAGTGCAACAAGGCGTTCATATTTTCAACGAAACAAAGCCAATGTCAACTTACTTAGTTGCTTTTGTTGTAGGAAATCTTGTGTTTATAGAAGATAAATCGACAAGAGATATTCCTATTAGAGTATATACTGATAAAGAAGACAAGGAACTTGCTAAATTTGCGCTTATGGTAGCAAAAGAAGCTTTAGATTTTTTTGAAAATTATTTTAATCATGAATACCAATTTCCTAAACTTGATCTTGTGCCAATACCGTCATTTGCTATGGGAGCTATGGAAAACTGGGGACTTGTGACATTTAGAAGATCTTCTTTACTTTTTAATGATAAAAAAGATACCACGCTTGCCAAACTAAGAGTTGCCGAAACTGTGTGTCATGAAATTGCACACATGTGGTTTGGTAATCTTGTAACAATGGCTTGGTGGAATGATCTGTGGCTTAATGAAGGTTTTGCTACATGGGCTTCATTTATGGCTTTAAATAATATCAGTGAAAAATTAATTGATCTTGATGTTTGGACTAATTTTATTAATGACAACCTTGAAAGAGGAATGATTTACGATGCACTTCACAGTTCTCATCCAATTGCAGTTAATGTAAAAGAACCATCAGAAATAAGTCAAATATTCGATTCTATCTCATACTCTAAAGGTGCTTCTATCATTAGAATGATGGAAACTTATATTGGACACAACGCTTTCAGAGAAAACATTCAGAAATATCTATCGACTCATAAATTAAAAAATGCAGTTTCATCGGATCTGTTTGAGCATACACCTTCTTCAGAGTTATCAATTAAAATGTTGGATTCTTGGATTAAACAAGAAGGTTTTCCAATAATTAAAGTCGCGGAGAAAGACGGTTTTATTGAGCTTCAACAAACACGTTTTTTGAGTGGACAGAAAAATAATGGCGATAAAACATGGATTGTACCAATTACTGTGGCTTATACCGATAAAGACCCGAAGAAATACATTATGGATAAGAAAACCTTAAGGATCAAATTGGATTCTAATAATTACAAGATTAATTTTTCGAGTACAGGTGTTTATAGAGTCTTATATAATGAAAAAACATTTGAAAGGATACTTAAGTCCAAATTCAGTCCAAAAGAGAAGCTCAATATTATTAATGACATGTTCAGTCTCGCATTTGGAGGATATCTTAAAATAAAATGGACGTTAGATACCATAAAAACCAATCTCGATGTTACTAACTATGACATCTTAAAATCGATCTTAAACAACACTTCAAAGTTATTCATGTTGTACAATGATGACCAAAAATCAATAACATACCTAGAAGAGTTTTTGACTGCAATTTTTTCGCCACTTTACAAAAATTTCGATTTAAATAAAAAAGACGGCAAAATGTCGGACAGACTTAAAAATTCGATAATTCTTTCAAGTTCTTTACTTGTAAAAGATGAAAAAATGTTAGAAGATTTAAAAAAGAACATTCTTGAATATAAAAAAGGTAAAATTGATATCAATCCAGACTATTTACAAACAATGTTGAATGCGATGGTCGATGACAACATTGATTGGGTCATAGAACTGTATAAAACAACCAAGAATGCAACTATCAGAACAAACTCTGCTAGAGCTCTAGGTGCAGTCCATAAAATCGAAAATTTGGACCGGGTACTGAAAAATTACACGTTGGTTGATCGACAAGATTTCATTTACTTCATGAGAGGTTTAAGTCTTAATTATAAATTTAAAAACAATATTGTCAATTTTTTTATGAATAACTTTGAAGAAATTAGAGAGTATCTCAATAATGAAAGTATTCTAAACTCGCTTATTGAGTCTGTGTTTTGCGATGTGTCAAACGATGAATTAAGGAACAAAGTTGAGTCTTTTATTTCTAATCTAAAAATACCAGAAAGCGACATGTCTATTCGTAAGATAAATGAAATGAATTACAATCTTTCTCAATTCAAAAAGGCCAATGAAAATCCATTTTATTAAAGATTTATGTTTTTAATTTTTGAATGTAGTCTTTGTTTTTTAAAAGATCCAAAATTATATCCCCTTCTTCTCTTTATCTTTACTGATGTCGTTACATTTCCATTTGAATTTAAATTTCGATGCAACAAAAGAAGAAATAGAGATAGCTTACAAAAAATATCTCATTAAAAACCATCCAGATAGATCAAAGAAAGACACACTTGAGCTTTATCTCGGTATCAAACGAGAATATGAAAGATACAAGAAAAATTTAACAGATGAAAATTTTTACATTAGCTGTTTGCCAAATGAAATCCAAAAGGTGGTCTGTAGATGTGGCAGCTATTTCCAAGAATGTCTTATTGAAGGAAATAAAATTGAATGTGAATGTTGCTCGTGTTATATAATTGTTGAAAAGGAACCAAAACAACTTTTAAATACCGTTGATAGGTAGATACAAATATGCTTTAATTTTCGTAAGATGTTTATTGATAATAGTATGTTTTTAACAGACAAATGCATTTAATTCTTTCTTATTGATACTCTAATAATTTTTTCATGTTCAAACTTTTGCTCATAATAATTTTTTTGAAATTCTCGTAATCAATTTTGTCTTTATACAGGCCGGCTTCTCTAAACGTATGGTTCACTATATCAGTCAAGATTTTATCGGATTTACAGTCTGAATAACTTTTTAAAACATTAAACAAATCTATTTTTGTCATAAAACCATCGTTGTTTGAATCATAAATTTGAAAAATAAAACGTAATTTACAATCAAAATCTTTTTTGTTTACGAATGCCTCTAAATCTGAATACAGTTTATCAAAATCAATGCCTTCTTCTGTGCTATACGATTCTAATAATCTTTCAGAGATTGGATTTTGTTTAATACTTTTAATATTAAGAAAATCTCTATCCTTTAACTTCTCTCTGTTTGTTATAGATGTCTTGATGCTATTTTTTAAGTCCATAGCCAAATTTTAAAAGTGCTTTTGTTGACTTTAAGGAGAAATTGGCCAAGAATGAGCCAATAATTTTTTTAATTTACCGATTCTGCCCATGGCAGAAAAAGGACCGCGTTTTAGAACAATGTTACTTGAAAGAAGAATTCCATTCAGAGATAAAAAGAAAGAATTTGAAGATTTAATTAATTTAAGAAGATCCTTAGTGAATGAACTCCGAAGAAAATTGATTAAAAGGAGTGAAAAAAGAGAAATAGATGATCTAAATACTAAAATAGCAGATTTAGAGCATGAGATTAAATCGATATCTTATGAAGAAAATTAATTTTTAGAATTTACTTTTTTATTGATGTTTTTTTGTTAATTCGTTAAGCCCATGAAATCAGTAAATCTCTCAGAAAACTTTTCAATTTTTATAAATTTGCTTAAAACGACCATGGGATGTGGCATATTAAAATATCCTACTTTATACTATGAATATGGAATAATACCCGCATTAATTTTGACGGTTATTAGTGCTTTTGCTTCTTATTGTGGAATATTTCTTTATATAGATTTAAATGATAAATATGGACTAGGAAACACACTGTCGACAGTTTCTTTGCACTTTGCGCCTTATTTAAAAGTTTTAGCAGATATAGTAGTGATTGCTAAATGTTATATGGTCGGTGTGGCTTATCTAATATACATAGGAGAGCAATTAGTTTTTCTTTTAAAGTATTTCATGATAGACTTATCTCCTAAAATAGCACTAGGAATAGTTTTAGCCTTAATTTCTCCTTTCATTTTCATTTCTAAAATAGATAAGTTAAAATATACAAGTACAGCTGGCCTTGTCGCAATTCTAATGTTGGTTTCTGCTTCTTATTATCGATTAAAAAGTAACGAAATACCTCATTCAATTTCATATGACACAGGTAATAGATCTTACATTAAGAATTTGTGTCATTTTGTTTTCAGTTTCACTTGCCATCAAAATATTTTTACATTACAAAATAGCATGGAAAACTACAATAAGAGACATCTAAAAATTACTTCAGGCTTTTCTTTTGTTTCAGCAGTGGTGATTTATTCTATTTTTGGATGGATCAGTTACATTGCACTAGGAAACAATTTAAAAACATCTTACTTAGAAGCACAACCAGAAGACCATCTTAAAGTCGCTATTTCAATATTTTACATTTGTTTAGTCAGTCTTTCAATACCTTTACAAACAAATCCATGTAAATCATATTTACTGAATGCTGTAAATCCTGATTTTCTTGTCAAAGAATCCTATTTTTATGTCAGAACAGGGTTTAGTTTGTTTTTAACTTTATCAATTTACATTTTTGCCATTTGTGGAATTAATTTTGATAAAATTTGTGGATTTGTTGGTGGAACATTCTCAACGTTCATGTGTTTCATTTTTGCTGCAGTTTATCATTTTTTATCATTTGGAATATTTAAGAATATTTTGAATACTGTTCTTGCTATAATAGCTATGACTTATGGAGTATTGTCTTTTACTGCTGTCCTTTTAGCAAAATAATTGAAATTAATAAAAGTTTTTATAATGGTGACAAGTGTTCTTTTCTTTCAAAATTTTAAACTTAAGTCTTTGGTCATTTTATTATAAAGAAAAAATATCTAATGAGAAATATTTTTTTTATAGACACCTCAATGATTTTTTGTCCGTTGTGTAAAAATATTTTAAACATTGAAAATATAGCAAATGTCAATAATTTAGTTTGTGTAACGTGTCCTTACACTTATAAAATCAACAAAGACATTAATAGAACAACCACAATGAAGACTTTAGTAGTTGAGGAAGTATCAGGAGGAGATGATGAATACAAATATGCATCTACGTGTCAAAAGAAATGTATCAAATGTGATAATGATGTTGCTCTTTTTATGGAACTTCAGACACGAAGTGCGGATGAACCAATGACAATATTTTACCAGTGCACTAAGTGCAAAACAAATTGGAAAGAAAATTAATATCCCTTATGAATGAAGAGAGTTCGAATCCTATGTCATTACTTTTAGATGCACAAAAAAATGATAAAAAGGTTATTATTAATCTTAGAAATAATAGAAAATTAATTTGCTATGTTGTTGCTTTCGATAAGCACTTCAATTGTGTTCTTAAGAACGTTATTGAGACGGGAAAAGGAATAAACAAAAATAGAGGAATAAAAAAGAAAGAAGGTTTTGAATACGAAAAGGAACTTGGTAATATTTATTTAAGAGGAGATAATGTCATCTCTGTTACAATAGTAGATTAAAAAACAACTATAAAAGTTTTAAATACCTATTAAAGTTTTATTTCTTACTTTACTTTCTGGTTACCAATGAGAAGATGCTGTAAATGCCATTTGTTCCTCCGGGAATAAATGTCAAAGAAAATATTACAAATGAACAGATCTGAAGAACACATAAGGATAGATTAATGAAATAACTCTTAATAGACAAAGCACTGTAAAGGGTAAGTAGGGTACACACAATGAAGAATGAAGTAAAGGTTCGCTTCTTTTCAGAAAATAAATTGGTAAAGTAAGACTTGAAACCGAGAAGGAAGCCGAACATCACAAAGAAGAGAAAGTTGGATAGTGCGTAGGGTAAAATGAACTGTGCTGGGTACAATACGGCAGTGAAGATTCTCATCATAGAATAGAAAAAAGACAAGAGAGCAATCCCGAAACATACAATAAAACAAATGGCCCTATGGAATAGACTAAGTCCAAAGTACTCCAAGTCATACTCCTTTTGCTTGAATATCTGCTCATATTTACGGGGTATGTTGTAAAAAATATGCTTCTCTTTTTCTTTTAGTGCTTGTTGTAATGGATCCATTTTCATACCCCCTTTTTTTATTTTTTTTTAATAATTTGAAAAGGAGCAACACCAAACAGGATGAAACAAATGGATGATGAACCAACACAAGATGAGAATTCAAAGATGATTTAAAACATAGCAGTATGTGATTTCTAATTAATAAAAGATTTAAATGGAAAATATTTTATAATTATACACATAAATAAATTTATTCTTCAATTGTCATTTCGCCATCCGAAGAAAGTTCAATGTCAGCCTGAAGCAAATATTGGAGATCTTGTGTATTTCCAATATATTTTCCTCTTATGAATATTGCTGGATATGACGGATTATCGAATAAACAAAAGAGATCGTTATTAAGTTCTTTGTACAAGTCTGCCCTATAGAAAGTCAATGGATACCCGTATTGGAACAATAGATTGGTGATTACATCACGATCTTCCATCTGTTTCGAGACTATGATAAATGTCAATTCTTCGTCAATCATGTTTTCGATTATTCGCCTACTCATAATGTTTTGATGTTGCTCATATTTATACACATCATGTAACTTTTGTGTCAGAAATGTGTCGTTACAAATTTGTATTAGAATACTACAGTAATGAATCTTTATCAGGAACATAAATCAATGCGTAATATAATTTAAATCTATCAAATTGGTTTTAAACTGATAAAAAATATATTACCATTAATATTTTAACGCAAAAACACTTAAATACAGCAAAGAATCAGTTATCTTTTTATTTTGCTTTGCTGAAAATTGTTAGATGACATTTTACATGGCAAAAGAGTAATATTTTTGTAATAAAGCCGTTTTTTACAGATTTTTAAGATATTCTTTATAATTGGGCAGATTATATTCTTAATGATTTAAATCAAACATAAAACGATCAGTATTATATAACGAATAAATTTTTTTATATTTTTTTGAGGCAAAAAACAATTTATCTTTGAATTTTAAATAGATTGAAATTTTACTTTTCAGAAAGTTTAAGTCGATCTCTTTGATAGATTGTTGTGATAAATTAAAATGATTGGTTTATTTTATTTTTTTAATTTAAATAGGAAGCAGCTCATGCAGGTATGTTGAATCTTTTATTTGTATCTTTTTTATTTGCACAAGTAATAAAAGTACGTCAAGGAATGAACGAAGAGTTAAATTTAACTGTTATTAAAACAGATAAAGGTTTAAAGGTCCGATTAATACCTAAAGAAGGGATGATTCAAGGCTTTTATATTAATTCTTTTGAAATAACAGGGAAGCGAACAAGATTAAATACTAAATATGGTTTTGTTTGTGGTAATTTTCTCAACGATAAGATAACTTTATGTAAACACCAAGCATGGAAAACTAAATTTACAATAGAAAGTGATTCTGCTGGCTCTATCTGGTTTAAGACTGACAAAGGAAAATGTCTTACTAAAGGTGAGAGTGATGAAAGATATGGAGGATTTAAGTTAAGACTAAAGACATGTGATGGAGCAAAAGAACAAATGTTTTCTCTAAACGTCGATGATATGAAGCCTTGTGATCATTTAGAGATTCTTAATTTGGCAGAGAATTCTAATTAAAATTTTTTTTTCTACATTTTTTTTATATTTTGACCCTTCTATGAACTCATTTAATAGTTTGTATTATCCTATGATTGAAAAATATCTGGTCAA
>KB909415.1:1506-11560 GCA_000383075.1 Nosema bombycis CQ1 | reverse complement strand
CCCTCCCTACTACCCTTTTTAAACTCAAAAACCCTAATTAATAATTTATTTCTTACTTTCTAATATCCCATCAACTCTTAATAATTGTATTACTGATTGAATTGCAGAATCAAAACATTGTCTCTTAATACTAATTGGTTCTAGAATTATTTTCCTAATATCAACTATTTCTCCACTTACTCCATCTATTCCACTAAATTTATTTTTTTTAATCTCCTCCTCAAGAACCAAAAGTTGTTTATGCGGATTGTAAACCCCTGAATTTTTTAGTAAAATCAAAGGAATAGATTTGATTGCATTTTTAAGGCCATTCGAAATTAATTTATCATTTTGATCCTCATTTTGATCATTTTTATCCTCATTTTTTATTTCAGAAAGTTTTTTAAGAATATTCATTTCTACACACCCTCCCCCTGGCACAAGTTTAGGATTTACCAGTATATTCCTTGCTACTTTTACTGCATCAAAGTAGTTTCTTTCTAATTCATTAAGTACATCTTTAGAAGGTCCCCTTAAAATTACACTACAAGCTTTAGGAGATTCACATTCACTGAACTTACAATAATATTCTTCTCCGTACTTCACATACTCAAAAAGTCCACATTTAATTCCTACGTGTTTCTCTTCTAAATCTTCAAGTCTATTCACAATAAAAGTACCAGTGGCTTTACTTAATCTTACGGAATCCGTTTTCTTAAGGCGTCTAATAGCAGTAATTTGATTTTGGAATAGCATTGATAAAGCGTAATCCGAAATCCCTTTCTCACAAATTACAATATCCGGTTTTACTGAAAGGATATGATCTACCATTCCCTTTACTTGTTGTTCCTCCATTTCTAAAGCTTTCGTAAACCCTTTTTTATCTTTAAATTCATAAGAAGTAGCACTTTCATTCTTTTTGTATTCTAAAGGCGTATCCAAAATCACAATCCTAGGATTTTTAATTAATTTCCTCATTTGAGGATGAATAATATCTTTATTAAGGATAACCCCATCAATTACTTCAGATTTATCTTTATTTAAAGATAAGATCTTCTCTACTTTGATATTATTTAAATTAATATTATCATGATCTTTAATTAATTTTATGGATTTTAAAGCTATTTCTTCTATTGGGATTTTAAGAATAGAACAAATTTTAGTATTAATACTATTTCTTATAATAGAAATCATTTCTTCTTCTTTAACTTCACAGGATAAATCTTCTAAAACTTCCTGGAAAACTTTAAGGTACCCCGTAAGGTATTTACTTATTGTAATAGGATGAACCCCCTTCCCTAAAACCTGAACCATTTCTTTTAAAAATTCAGAAGCCAAAACCACAACGGAAGTAGTACCATCCCCGACTTCTTCATCTTGAGTCCTAGCCAATTCAATGAGACACCTGGCTGAAGGATGAGATACGTCTATTTCTCTTAAAATTGAATTCCCGTCATTAGTAACTTCAATAGAATTCATTTTAGTAATAACCATTTTTTGCATGGCCCTAGGACCCAAACACGTTCTTATTACTTGAGAAATAACTCTTGCTGCTTGGGCACTTTCTTTTTGGATTTGAAAAGAATTTTCTGGAACTAAAATGTACAATTTTTTTTGCATTTGGGGGGTAAAAGAAAGGGCGGAAATTTTGAAGGGGGTGTGAGGAGGGGGGTAGAATGGGGGCAGATTAAGGGTAGGGGTCTAGTAAGGGAAGGTATGGGGTTAGGATAAATGGGGGTAAAGATTTAGGGTAAGCATAAAGAGAGTAAATTCTATGATTCATATCCCCACATACACCATTTCCTGCCCTTACTTTCCATATCCCCACATACTACCTTATCCCTACCCTTCCCCGTTACATAAACACCCTCATATTATTCCTCTCATTTTTATGCGCCAATTATTAAAATTCAAATTGGATTACATAAACACACTCATGGACAAGATCGAATCTAAAAAGAGAACTTCCTTGGTCGACATCTTAAGAGAAGAAATAGAAAAATTAAAGAAATTGAATTCAGAATATAAAGATGCCTTGGATTCAAAGAAAGTAATTCATAAAGAAGTACATCCTAATAAAGTAAGGTATTATCTTAAGGATGGGAGTACGTATGTCATTAGGAATAATAAATATAAATATTTGTATGATAATAAAACCAAAATTATGACTTACGAGTTCAGTAATGGACAAATAGAAAGGACTATGCCTTATGGGATTAAAGAGATACGGTATCCTGATGGGAGTATAGTAATAAAAAGTGATGAAAAGGAATATGAAGTGATTAATAAGAAGGAGTAAAAAAATGTTTTAATAAAAGAAATTAAATTGAAAAAAGGTTAAGGGAAGGGTATGCTAATGGTCTATATTTATGCATGCAAATAGTCATTTTTATGCTAAAAGTTTGTTAGTTTTTTATTTATGCTTTTATGCAAATACTTTGTTTTTTTTGCAAAAATTTGATTGTTTTTTATGCAAATATTTTATGTTTATGCTTTGATTTTATGCCTTTTTTTTATTAATAATTTTTTATTCAATTTTAGTAAATGGTGCCTTAAAAAACCCCACTTCCTCTTCTTCTTCCTCTCCTAATCCCACAATATGCAAAATCCCTTCTTCCCCTGCTGAACAATATTCCTTTCCTAAAGGATGCACATCCACTGAATTAATCGTCCCGTAGTGAGTACTAAAATACCCTACCCTTTCACAAGTTATTATATCAAAAAAACTTGTATCTATAGTAGATTTCCCTTTGGTAGTAGTAACATCCCTAGCAGGTACCCCACCAACACAAATTACTTTATCATTCATTGGGAATATTTTTGAATTATTAACTGGTTCTTCAGATACAAATATTTTTTTTATAGTAAAATCCTCTAAATCCACAATTTTGGCCTGGGAATCCGAACTCGAAGTTATAAAAAATGTCCTACAAAGGGAAGGGGATATACTCGAAATCTTTTCCGAGTGAATTTCCATTTTTTTTATAAAATTCAAATTTCTTAAATCGAATTTATGGACTTGGCCTTGGGAATCCGAGAGAATCAAAAAATTAGAAGTAAAATCCCCAAAGACCCCTGTTGAATTAAAAGAAGGATTAGATAGGATATTTACTTTCTTAATTCTATTATCATAAAGAAATAAACTCCTTTGTAATCCCATTGAATCATCACTTACTCCTATTAATAAATTTTCATTAAAAGAATCTAAACCTTTAACAACACTCCCTATGTCTAAACGGGAAATAGGAGTCCCTGTCTCTACATCCCAATCAATTACAGTTTGATCTGCACTCCCCGAAAATAAATGAAGGGAATCCGGACTTAAAGAAATAGAAAAAATAGAACCATCATGACCAGAGTAAATTCCTAAAGGAGAACCATCAGAACGAATTACAGAAGAAGTAGAATCCTTAGAAGAAGTAAAAATTAAATCACCATCTGAATTGTAAAGGACATTTGTGATAGGCCTTTCATGACATTTAATTTTTTTAAGAGTAGATGGCATATAAGGGTATGGAAAGTGAGGGGGGTAAGGGTAAGTGTATTTAGAGGGGGGGGAGGGGGTAATATAAGGGGGTGTTTAAGGAAGATCCAAGTCGGTGATTCAAACTAGGCCTTTATAGCCCTACCCCCTATCCACCTTCCTTACTACCTACCCCCTTACTACTACTACCCCCCCTCCTCACCCTTACTACACATCCCTTACACATTATTCACACAGGTATACCTCTCTTCTTCTATCATTTCTATCTTATCCTCGTAAATCATCACATCCAATAAACTTTTTAAATCTTTTTCTTTAATTTCATAATTTAATATCTTAAGTCCATTTAAATATTCTCCTATTTCGTAAAGTGTAGGGCAGTTATTAATTTTAATTAAACAATTCGGGTCTTCTATAAAAGTATTTTTCTTTATAAATTGATAAACAATCTTAAATATATTCTGAACACATTCTAAATCTACTTCATTCTCATTAAACCAATACCCCCCTGTTACATCATCAGAAGGTACTAAATCGTACAGGACATAAACTTTCCTATTGTTTTTTATGCATTTCATGGATTTAATTAATCTCTTATTCTCTAAATTTCTAAGGATTTTCATAGCCAAATTGTGAGGCATATTGGTTTTCTCTTTGATTTCTCTAAACCACAGGCCTTCAGTTGAACTTTGACTTATTAAATTTAAAAGAAGAGATTCGTAATCATCTGAACCAGAAGTAGATTTGTAGTAAACCAGGCCATCCTTCTTAAAAATTGTGATTTTATTTGAATTTATGAGTTTATTAAGGAAATCTACTAAATGTTCTTTAGATAAATTTGGAAGTAAAATTCTGATCTGGTCTAAAGAGACGCCTTCATCGTAATTGTTAATGAAATCCAAAAGGGTGTCCATATGATGAGGTGGGGAAGGGGGGGTATTTGAAGGGAATGGTAGAGGGGGGATATGATGAAGGGGTAGCAAGGAGGATATGAAGGAGTAGTGAAAGGGGGGGGGGTAAGGTGTGTTAAGAAGGGACATATATGATGAAATGTGGATTTAAAGTGCAAAAAATTTTTCCCTCTCATCCCTTTCCCTTTAATCACCCTCTTCCTTTTATATTCTCCCAATCACTCCCTTACTACCCCCCTATCCCTATTAACCCCCCCCCCTTTTTTAACAACAAAATGCCATATTTCTGTGTTTTCAATAAAAAAGGCTGGCTTCTCCAAGAAGAAGGTATTCCTCCTTCTTATCTTAATAGTGTTATTTCTTCTATAGATCTCTCTACTTTATCCGGGTCTAGAATTGTAAGGGATGATAAAGTGGAGTACGAGATACGAGGTCCTATAATTTACTTGTCCGTGGGAGGAAGGAAGACACTTAAAGAAATGATCCAAGATAAAAATGAAGATAAGAAAGATGTGAAGAAGGATGTTATTAAGAAGGATGTTATTAATAAACAAAATGATAATCCTTTGGATTACTCTACTAGATCTTCCTTTTCTGTATCATCTCCTATTTCTGCACCATCTACTCTTACTTCATCGTCACCTTTCAATTCAAAGTTTATGCGAAAATTCAATTTATTTTCAAAGAAAATTTCGGTCTCTGATTTAAGAAATAAAATGGAATTGCATTTGGTTAAGAAGAATGTGGATTATAATACTACTAAAATCTTAACTGATTGTGTTATTAATGAATTAAAAGAAGAAAATTTAGAATTCGTAACTCCTGATTTATTTAAAAAATTAATGGGAAGTGTCTTAAAGAAAATTATTCCGAGTGTTAACCATGAAAATTTATTAAAAGAAATTAAAAATGAAAATAAGAAAGGGAATATCTTCTCTTTATGCTTTGTGGGAGTAAATGGCGTAGGGAAAAGTACTTCCCTTTCTAAAGTGTGCTATTGGTTTTTACAAAAAGGGCTAAGGGTTTACATTGCGGCTTGTGATACTTTTAGAGCAGGAGCAGTCGAACAATTGAAAGTTCATGTCCAGAGATTCAGAGAAAGTAATTATGATGTTGGTTTTTATGAAAAGGGTTATGGTAAGGATGATGCTTCAGTAGCAAGGACTGCCATTCTAAATGCCACTAAAGAAAATTATGATGTAATTTTAATAGACACAGCTGGGAGAATGCACAATAAGAAAACTTTAATGGATTCCCTTTCTAAATTAATTAAAATTAATAATCCTAATCACATTGTGTACGTAGGAGAAGCTTTAGTAGGAACTGATTCATTAATTCATATTGAGGAATTTAATAAAGCTATAGGGAAGGGAATGGAGAATAGGCGCATAAACAGCATAATTTTAACAAAAGTGGATACGGTGGATGAGAAAATAGGGCAAATCTTAAATATGACATTCTCTAGTAATTCACCTGTACTTTTCTTAGGGACAGGACAAACGAATTCGGATTTAACAAAAATTGATTCAGAAGAAATAATAAATGTTTTAATGAGTTAAATAAAAAATTTTGTAGAGGGTAAGGGGGGCTGTTTACCTTATAGGTTCTCTTAAGCCCATAGAAACCCTGCCCTACATTTTAAAGTTGTTTATGCCCATAGACGCCCTTATCCTTTATTTTAAGGCTTTAAAACCCCCTATCAAAATCTTACCTTAACCCCCCTTTTTACCTATAACCCCCACCTACCTATACATCCTACATTCCCCCTATACATTACTCATGTATTGGCTCTACTCCTTTGAAATATTTATGTTCTAAAGATTGTTGTGCTGTGTATCTTTGGATTGGATCATAAATTAACATTTTGGATATCATATCTATTAAATCTTTTTCTCCATCAAGTATTTCATAAAGATCCATTGGGTTCCATTTAGGGAATTCTTTTTGGTAATTAGGCAGTGTCTCTACATTGTGCCATTTTTTATTATTTGGTGTTCCTAAAATTTTAAAGATTTTAAAAAGTTGATCAATTTCGGAATCCCCTGGGAACAGTGGCTTAAGGAGGATTATTTCTGCAATTATACAAGCCGCACTCCAAACATCTACTGATGAATCATAATACTTAACTCCTAATAATAATTCTGGGGATCTATACCACAAAGTAACTACTTCTGAAGTATAAACTCTTAAAGGTACACTGGCTAATCTTCCTAATCCGAAATCGGCTAATTTCAAATTTCCATTTGAATCCACGAGGATATTTTGTGGCTTAAGATCCCGATGAAAAATATTTTTAGAATGGCAGAAATAAATGGCAGTTATTAATTGATGAGCCATTTTCTTAATTACAAAAGGTTGTAGTACATTATCTGAAGTATAGACTTTATCTAAAAATTGTCTTAAGTCCATATCAATAAATTCAAAAACTAAATACATTTTTTCATTATTGTAAATGACATCCTTAAGAGAAATAATCGTAGAATGTTTTAAATTTTTAAGGAGGATGATTTCTCTAATTGTAGTAGGGGGTATACCTTCTGATTCATTTTCTAATCTAATTTTCTTTAAAGCCACGATTTTGCCCGTTTTTTTCTCTTTGGCTTTGTAGACCACGCCGTAAGTGCCTTCTCCTATTTTTTCTAATTTTTGGAAAGATTCGGACATTTGAATATTGGGGGTATTTAGGGGGGTATGTGTGTAAGGGGGGTAGTAAGGGCAGTAGGGGGGGTAAGGTAGTCTATATGGGAACCTAAGGATGTGGTAGGGGTTTAGTAACCTAGGGATGTGGTAGGGGCGTATTACATTAACCATTTTTATAATATTCAACAACTTTACTTTATTTTATACTCCCATTCCTTTTATGAATTCTTCATAATCTTCTTTACCGAAAGGCTTTCCTTTACTTTTCTCATTTAAAATTAAAGAAACAAAGGCAGTAGTAAGTAAATAAACTTCTGATATTTTACTTCTTGCTTCTTTTGTAAACTGTAAATCGTATTTTTTTAGTAATTTATTGATAGGAACATCGATATTTTTTAAGTCTTTGAGCATTTCGAAGGGGATAAATGAGAGAAAAAGGATAGTCGTTTACTGTGACTGATTTCATGTGCTTATTACTTGAATATCATAACGGAATTTGAACTGGGTACCGTTATCAATTAAAGTAGATGGATTAGAAAAAAGGTGACTTATAAAAGAGAGACAAGTACATGTCATTAAACACAATTAAAGGCTTAACATACATTACGTTGTATAAGTTTACTGTAATTTGTTAGTCGAAATAAACATGAAGGCTCAAGTCCTTTTATTATTTTTTTAAGTTATAATATACATCATGATCTGCTGACCTCCTTCCCACAAATTTCAAATCCTTCTTTATAGCCTTAAATGGTAAGATCTTGTGCATTTCAAATAAGGTTCCATCCTCTTTAATTACCTTAAATTAAGCATTTAACCCTTAAATTTAACCCCTTGGATTCAAGGAACAGGACAGAGTCAATGGAGTTATAAATATGTCACTAATTATGACATCTGTGTACTTGATCGTATTAGGATCGATAAGTGAATTAAAGTCCTTTAAGCTTATCGAATTTAATAAGCATCATCCTCTATAATTGTCTTCCATCATTTACTCAAAATGTTTCGGGATTCGTTCAGTGAAATTGTTTGTTAAAGCAATTTTTTTTGTAATACGGCTTTGGAATTCTTCATACCCGAACATTATTATGACGGGAAAGCAGGATATCATTAGGAAATAAGCATGGGATTATTCTTGTTGATTTTCATATTGTTTCATTTAGTAGTAAATTAAATCAACCAAGTTTAAATTTTGATGATAATCATTTTACCTATTAATTTTAATGATAGGTTTTTTCATATTTTCCTCTCAAGAAGGTTTTTAAAGTTTTTTTTTTAAAAATTTGTGGTTCTAAAAATTACATAAAACCTTTTTTTGTTTTTTTGTAAAATAAGTAAAAGGGTCTTCAAAGTACTAAATGGGTTCTACTAAAGTTTCGTACGTTCTGGTCATACTTTGTGTACTCCATAAAAAAGAGTTTTCTTTAAGAAATTTGGTTATAAATCAAAAGTTGTTTAAAACTGAAACTTCATTCTTTGTAATATTCGCTAAGGCGCACTATGATCTAATTATAACATCTCAATCCTAGACAGTTATTAAGTATGATAACAGTTTAAGTATCTACTTAATCATTATCATGTTGTTTAGGATGATATACAGACACTCAAAGTCTGTTTCATTTAATTTATTATCTTACTTGACGAATTAAACAATTATAATCTTTATAGGTTTGTTTCTTACTTTGTTAAATTAAGCTCTTACATAAAAACCAAAAATACCTTTGATAATATTTTGATTTAAAGTGAAAAAAAAAATTTTATATAAGTTCTTAATCATTTAATTTGATCAACATGAAATCATTTTTTTTTAAATTTTCAGATCAAAATTATGCTCTCGACAAATGTGAACTTACAAAGATCTTTTAAACGGAGATGCACAATCTGTAACATAGTGAAGTTTTTAGAAATTTAATCGCATAGAATAAGCAAAAAGTGATATAAAAAATGTGTAAACATAAAATCGAACTTAAAAAATAGTAAACACCCACTTTAGAGGATCACCTATCGCTTTATTCAATTTTTATTTAAAATGTTTTTTTACAGTGGCTCGCTTCATTAAATTGGCAGTTTGATAATTAGGATTGCCCATACACGATTTTACAGAGTTCTTAAATTTGCCAATATTTTTAAACAATCAATATATTTTATCAAAAATAACGAAAATTTATTTAATTCCCAAAATGTTTGCCATCTAATTATTTGCTGGTGCGTGCTCGGTTGGATTCAAATGAGGCAAAAGGCAGAGGTCAAATATATAATTATACCAACCACCGCATACACGAACTTTTGTAACAGTTAAGTAAATACCAATAAAACTAAGGATAAAAACTACTGAGCTAAGACAGCCTATAATGAACCACATCTTTTTGCAAACATTATGTTCTAACCATGAACATACGTACTGACAAAAATTTTCACTTCCATATTTATTATATCTGTCGCGAAATCTGCTAGAAACGTGTTCATTAGTTCTTGGAATATTTAATTGTATGGCTTCTGATTGTTGAGGTGGATTGTTTTCTCTAGAATAGTAAGAACGACACGATTCTGAAGTGGTATCATTTATAGTCGCTGTTTTAATATAAACGGTCGTGAGTATAAGATAAAGATTGCAGATAGTAGAAATATTTTTACAGAACATTTTCTTAGGGGGTTAATTGGGATTAAATTTTTTCAAAAAATTAATTAAAATTTAAATTAATTTGCAAAAAAAAATAAAAAAATTTAAAAAAAAAATATTTAAGAAAAAGTTTAGAGAGTTGAAGATGATTTAATTGATGTCGCGAGCCGGGCTCGCGACCGAGCCCAGCTTGCGACCGGGTACGGAGCCTGGAAAAATACTTTTTTTTATGAAAGAAGGGGTTGTTTTTAAGTAGTTTTATAATACAAATAAAAAATTAATTGGATCATAGAAAACCTTAAATTTTAAAATGGTGCCGAAGGTAAGATAATTAAGTAATTTTGGTATATAATCAAAACATCAAATCTTTTAAACAATGTTTGAGTAAAGATATTTTAGTCACAAAAAACGTTGTTTATAACA
>KB909413.1:0-13053 GCA_000383075.1 Nosema bombycis CQ1 | reverse complement strand
GTTACGATACCAGCGGGATCGTTTGAACCTGTTTCCTTGACGGCGAAAAGGAGCGCGTTGAATAAACTGTAAATGGTTGCATTCTTAAGTTCATAACTCAGGTGAATATATTCTAGTTCGATGTGTATTTCAATTCGATTACCATCCGAAAGATTTCTTATTTTACAAAAATACCGAGCAAATGAGGTCTCAATGTTTAGAAGACGATTAAACAAAATACATCTTGAGTTTTTGAATTCTTTAATGTGTTTATCGAAAAAGTTTTTTATTTTATCGAATGTGCGTAATCGATAACATTCTCTTATATCTATTGGTCTAGTTTCATTAATAAAATATACGGCGTTAAGTACACGCATTGTGTCAGCAAGCAATTTATCAAATGGAGCAAGAAATTGTTCTAAAACCTCTTCATTGTTTTTAATTGAAGACAATATTAAATCCGAAGAAAAAACTGAAGTCTTTGGGTACCATGTTTTTGTTATAGAAATATTTCCTGCTTTCTTAAGGCTTAAATCCAGGAGGTGTCTATCATATAAAATGGAATTGGGTATTTTTGATGAATAATATTTTTTAAAACAAGTCTCTACCGTATTTTGATATTTATCGTGGAAAGCAGTCAAAACAACAACTAAATGAGCAAAAAACGCGCTAAAAAACATGGTTTGGGGTTGTAAGGCATATATAAATAATAAAAAAAATCAGATGAACTGATGTAATGATGTAAAAAAAAACGAAACAAGGAGACTAAATAAAAGAGTTCATGACATACACTTTTATCAAATATTGATCAGATCCGTCAAAATGATTTTAGGTGTTTTTTTATGATGTTACGTTGCATATTACCAGATGATGTCCATAATGCTTATTAATGTAAATTTCTTGAAAAGTCTGAATACATAATAAAGTTTAGAGAAATTAGTATTTGTATGTTCATAACAAAAATGTTAGAATGTTCGTTCAATCTATTTTAAAAATTTACATCAAGTTTAATAGACTAAATCGTCGCTGTAATCAAACATAACAAAATTTATGATTTTAAAAATTATTTATGATATTATCATAAACACATCATTTAAAGAAGGAGGGTAGCTGCATGCAAAAATTGTATAAATTTAAAACATAAACATTTTATTATTTGTAATCATTCATTTATGAGAATACTTTACTAATAATTTTTTTTCTATTTTAGTTTGTTTCAAAAAACAAAAAGGGAGTTGTCAAGCAACAAACCTTCCGTACAGGGGCGTTTCTAGCCTTTATACATGGCGCCCGCGTGCAAAAGATTTTCGAAGACCCTAATTTTCTAAAAACCATCTTGGCGCCCGCGTGCATTGAACGCACTGCACTCTTCATGAAGATGGCCCTGCTTCCGTAGTTTTACCCTGCAAAAATGCAAGAATGAATGAAGACTGATTTTCTCTTTTCTTTCTCCTGGGGTCTGACCGTTTGGAAACGTATTGAAAATTTTTAAATGATTCCCCTTAAAAATGGTAAGAATGGTAAGGACAAAATTTGTGAAAAGTGATGAGGTTTTAGGTGAAAAAATGTTTTTGTTGATTGAATTGAATGAAAACTTTATTTTAGAGTTTTAATAATGCTGAAACAGCATTTTCCTTTCTAGCACGAAGCTCTTTGATAAAAAATGGTCTTTTTTTGTTCTGTATGTGACTCAGGTAGGCCAATGAGGTTTGTTAGAAGGACAAGACTTGTAGATAATTATTTCTGGAACTGCACTAAACTCTGTACAGCTTCAAAATCGGTTAGAGTTGGTCCTGTTTTTCAAAAATGTAAATTAAGTTTTAACATAATTATAAAGATGATTTAAAAAAATATTCAAAAAGTTTCCTTCCTCGATATTGCTAATTATCTTGAAATAGACAAGAAAACAGCAAACACATACGGTTTGATTTGCAGAGATCGCATTTTCGAAGAAGTGACTACAAATAGTCAGATGTTGGGAGGTCTTGATGAGTTCGGCGTCCCTAAAATAGGGGAGATTGATGAGAGCCTTTTATTTCGTGCCAAGTATAATTGAGACAATCATACCATAGGCCAGTGGTATGTAAAGGAATAGAATGAGGTTTTAAAAAGGCCTTTCTCGTTCCTGTATCTCAGTGTTAAGCGAACTTTTTGGGTGACGGGCCAATAAATTAAAAAAATTCTTGTCGCGGGCCGATCTCTCAGTAACATTCAGGTTATGGCTACTGAATTAAAAACTTGAACATTTTTGTTGAATGTACTAGTATAAATACCCATAAATATTATTAACACGTTGAACGCCGGCCATTTTTCTCAATACTTCCCGTTCAGGCCGTTTAAACATTATGATACTACAATAAATTCTGTTACAAATAATGTTCGTCTTATCATTTCTAGTGTTATGCATTTGCGGTCTAACTCATTTTTTTGCCTGGGGGTCACCGGTGACCCCCACGGCCCAAACGGAAGTGCCATTTTTTAAAAACCAGTAAAAACACATAAAAGCTGTTTAGTTGCATATAATTTGTTTGCTGGCTATGTATACTGCTTTTTAATTTTATTTAAGAATCCCTCATGCTTCCTTTTTATCATTTTTTTTAAATTTTTTATTAGCCCTTAAAATGAATTTAAAGAACAATACATCTCCAGAAATAAATAAAAATGACTCTAAAATCCCCAAAAAACATAACCAAAACGATACTGATCTATTCGAAGACCTTGAAAGCTCATCCGAAAGTAGTTTTATGAATTCAGGTCCCGCACAACCATACGATCATCGTATCGATTTTGATGGTGATTCTGGTTTTGAGATTAGTTATGAAGAAGAGGAGCTTTCAGAGGATTTAGCGGAAAACTGGAATTTAACCGTCACCGAGAATCCAGACATAACATTTGCATACATATCAGGAGTAAATTCATCTGCCTCAGAGGTATTTGCCTGCAGTACTCCATATGATTTTTTCTCGCTTTTCGTTAGTGATCAAATATTCAAAACTATTTCCCTGCAGACTAATATTTTTGCGGCTCAGAACAGATCAAGATTTCAATCTTGGAGGCTAGATCAATGGCATTTAACAACTCCTGACGAAATAAGACGTTTTTTTGGGCCAATTATATGGATGGGATTAGTAAGATTACCCAGAATTGAAATGTATTGGCGAAAATCAGAAGGTTATAATTTATCCCTTCCAAGAAAAATTATGTCAAGAAACCGATTTGAATTATTGTTGCGATTTCTCCACTTCGCCGATAACGAAAAAATCGACAGAAACAATAGATTGTCTAAAATTAGTTGTATCGTCGATTTTCTAAACATAAATTTTTAAAAGTATTATTTACCAGATGAAGTTGTATGTGTCGACGAATCGTTAATCCCATTTCGTGGTAGAATTATATTTCTCCAATACCTAAAAAACAAAAGATACAGTTATGGCTTTAAAATCTTCAAATTATGCAGTGGACCGGGGTATACAAATTCCTTCAAGATCTATTCAGGAAAAAAAGAATCAGAAAATCAGCCTGGGAATGTGTCTACCGCTATAGTAATGTCTCTTTGTCAAGATATATTTGACAAAGGGCATACTATCTGTACTGATAATTGGTATACTAGTGTGGATTTAGCTGAGAAGCTTATAAAAAAGAAGACGAACCTTGTTGGAACGCTTCGAAAAAATCGTCGCGGCAATCCAATTGATGTAATTTCTAAAAAACTAAAACGAGGTGAGGTGATTGCCAGGGAGAACAAAAACGGAATAACCGTTTTAAAGTGGAAAGATAAAAGAGATGTTTTAATGCTGTCTACGAAACATTCTGATAAAATGGATCAGGTTGTTAAAAAAAATGGCGTGAAATTAAAGCCTAAAATGGTTATGGACTATAATTCTGGTAAATCATCGGTTGATTTATCTGACCAAATGATTTCATATTGTTCCCCTTTAAGACGTACTATCAAGTGGTACAAAAAACTTGCCTTTGAACTTTTACTTAACACATGCGTTGTCAATTCTTTAATTTTGTTTAAATTCATTATGAAAAAAAATATCAATTTCAGAATTTAGGATGGAATTGGCCTTACATTTGATGAAATGTAAAGATGATGATTTAATTTTGATAATCGCAAGTTCCAAACCTCGCCATGAACTAAAACGGAAGATGGGACAAGCACGCAGCGTTAGACAATTTTGTCGTAAATGTTATGAGAAAAATTCAAAACGCTATGGAAGAACACAAGCAAAAAATTGCACGCCTAAAGTTGTAACATATTGTGATGATTGCGAAGAATCTTCTTTCCTATGTCTTGAAATCTTTAATAAGGTTCATCGTTATTAAATTATTTTTAATAAAATTTCATTTTAAAAAATTAATGATTTTGAATGCTCTATCATGCACTTTGTTGTTTGAAACAAATGTATCATAAAAAGAGTTTTTTTTAAGGCTTTAAACATTTTATTCGTAGAGTTTTTCAATTTTTTTTATTTTTTGCTGGGGGTCACCGGTGACCCCCACGGCGTCCAACGTGTTAAACACCCTTATATTCATGTTTGTCAATATGGCACCCGACGAAAACGACCCAAGATTGGAAGTACCAATCTTTAGACTTGAGCTTGCAACGGTTTATTGCAAACGATTTGACATGTATTTCACCGCAAGAAATATAACTTTGAATGAGGATAAAATGAATCTGCTACTACATAATGCAGACCAAGAAACAACAGAATTAATACTTGAAAACCCAGATTACTATTATAGAGTTACTTGTAGACAATTTAAGCTCCGTATTAAGAAGTTGCTAAAAGAAAAAAATTTAAAAACTATGATTGTATGTAAACAAAAAGAAGAAGAAACTAGCACGTGGCTAGAAAAAATGGTAAAATTAGCTTCTAGAGGAGATATAGATGAGGATCTAGCTAAAATTATTATTTCAGAGAACTCAAAAGACTTTGAAACGCGAATTTGGATCAATAATTATATTTACCATGAAAAACTTTATGATAACTTTGACCAGCCATTTTGAAAAAATTTTAAACAATTAAGAAATAATGAGAGAAGATCTTAGAAGAGAAATAGAAAACAAACACTATATGACAAAGAAGAAGAACATAGAATCTATTAAGATAACACGGAGAGTAGAAAAAGAACAGGAAGGAATAAAAGAGAAAAAAATTGTAATGAATCAATTATGTCAAGAAGAAAAGAATACAGATCCGAGATTGAAAATTATAAGAATCAATGGTAATGATATGAACGGATTTCTTGATACTGGTAGTGACGTTAATATTATAGACGATAGAATAATTCTAGAAAAAGCACTTACCAGAGAAAAATGTGAATCAATTCAGCTTAATTATATTTTTGGAAAAATAGCTACTTTTAGCGAATGTTGCTACGTTAAAGTTCAATTTGATGATGTAATACTCACAGAAAAATTTTATATTGCTCAATTAGAAACTGAAGGCATAGATTTACTGATTGGAAACCCACTCATAGAAGAAATTAAAACGAAGAAAGAAGAAATGACTAAGTTAAAATTTAAATTTGTTAAACTATTTGATGAAAAAAGATCAGAAGGTTATGAAGGAAGAATGTGTGAATTTAAAACACCTCCAGGAAAGAAGGTACAGATAAAGAGTAGGAAGATTAATCAGAGTATGATGGAAGGTGCTACAAAAACAATTAATAGAATGCTTGAACTAGGATATATTGAATCTTCAACCTCATCATGGTGTAATCCTCTCAAACCAGTTTTAAAACCAGACGGTTCCGTAAGAATCACGTCTAACTTACAATTTTTAAACAACCTTGTAGAAAGTAATAAATACACAATTCCATATATCCATACAATTATAGAAAAGACTCAAGGAAAAAGATATTTTACAGTAGTAGACTTGAAAGATGCATACTTTCAAATTAAAATCCTACCAGAAGATAAGTATAAAACGGCTTTTTATTTCAATAATAAACTTTATCAGTATACTAGAATGCCTCAAGGGTTTAAAAACTCATCGGCAATATTTCAGATGATAATGGATGACATTCTTAAAGATCTACTAGATAAAGGCTTTAATGTATATTTAGATGATATTATTATATATGGTAAAACTGAGGAAGAGCACGATGAAAACTTATATAAAGTACTAGAAATTCTTGATGAAAATAATTTTAAAGTTAATATGTCTAAAATGCAGTATAAATTAAGGAAAATAAAGCTTCTCGGAAGAATGATAGATGGTGCAGAACAGACACCGATCGAAGATAAAAAAAGTAAAATTCTTGAATTTAAAATACCAACAACTAAAAAAGAAGTACAAAGATTTTTAGGCTTCGCTAACTATTATAGAAGCTATCTAGACAACTTTGCAACACTTGCAATTCCCTTATATGACTCACTTAAAGGACATTCTGAAGAATTAAATTGGACAGACGAACGACAAAAGCGTTTGATGAAATCAAGAAACAAGTAAATAGTAATATAGCAGTTCATATCCCGACTTCTCAAAACCTTTTACTTTAACAACCGATGCGTCAAATACAGGAATAGGCGTGTGTCTTCAACAGAAAATTAATGACGAACTTAAAGTGATTGCGTGGGACTCAAAAAAATTGACACCAGCAGAAATGAAATGGACGATTACAGAAAAGGAATTCTTAGCTATGTCATGGGGCATAGAAAAATTTGATTATTATTTAAGAGGACGTAAATTCACAGTGATTACTGACCATTCTGCACTTAAAGCAATGAAAACGGAACATATATTTGGTAACCTACTTCTAGAAAGAATGCGTGAGAGACTTCAAGACTATGATTTTGATATTGTTTATAAAAAAGGCGAAACACTTATTGAAGCAGGAACACCGAGTCGCCTGTATGAAGAAGAAGAAAGAAGAGATCCAAAAAATCCCAATATTTTAATAGGACAAGATAATAGATGGTATTACAAAGTCAGTGATACAGAAATAAAGTATTTTAGATGTATCAGAACGAAAGAAAATTATTGAACAGGCACACTTAGAAGGAACAGCCTACGGTGGAATTGAAGCAACAACATACGAAATTAAAAAATGTTATTGGTGGCCTAAACTTCATGAGTCAGTAAAAGAATATATAAAATCTTGTGAACAATGCGTTTAGAACGACCAAAAATCAGAAGGTGGTGAAGCATTTGTGACTACTACATCTCCATTAGAAATAACAGCAGTTGACCTCATGTTCGTCGATCAAAAACATGCCCTATTAACATTTATTGACTATTGTACACGCTTATGTAAGATTAAATTAATCCAATCAAAAACTGCTTCAGAAATAATTAACGGACTCAATTCGATTTTTACTGAAATAGGATGTCATAGGATATCCAAAACTTTAACTAGTGTTAATGGAAGAGAGTTTTGTTCAGAAAAAGTATCAAAATGGCTTTCTTCGCATAATATAGTTTCAGTAGAAAAACACCAGGAAAATGGTAGAATTGAACGTTTACATCGAAAAGTTTGGCAAGCCTTAAGGAAAGAAAATGAAACAATAGATGTAAAAGAAAATTTAGAGGATGTTATTATTAAAATAAATAAACAGATTAATAATACTTATCATAGAGGGATCAAGATGACGCCTTTAGAGGCCTGGGAATCTCCAATGAACGAAAAATTATTAAAAATGAACTCATGCGAGTCAGAATGCTAAGAAGAATTTATACTTGGCAAAAGAGAAAAATTTAATGTAGAAGATAAAGTATGGATTAAAACGGACGCCTTAGAGAGCCAATCAAAAATAATATCGAGGTTCTCTAAAGAAGGTTTTATAGAAGAAGTCCTTGATAATGATACCTATCTTGTTGATACAGAAGGTCGGTTTGTTAAAAGAAGTCACTCTTAACTTAAAAATAGACTTTAAAAATTATTTTTGCTCCTTTTCCCTTTCCCTAAAAAAAAAATCAATGACAAATATGCATAAAGCTGTTTGGAGGAAGATGTTGAGAGTACTAGTATAAATACCCATAAATATTATCAAACACCCTTATATTCATGTTTGTCAATAATTTTTAAAAAAATACGAATAGTTTTTTCTATCTTCATACTTTCTTTGATGACAAATGTCAATTTAGCCTTATTGTCTCATAATAAAACCGAAAAATTTGCGTTTTATGTGTAGATGAGATGACCAATTTTATTGAAAAAAGCATCGGACAATTTGAATTTTTGCAATGTTTTTTTAAAAAAAACGCTCGGCGGGCCGTAGCTCGCCCATCACTACTGTAGCTAGTATAAATACTGCTACTCGCCTTTATATAATACAGGATAATGTATCACCTGGTTCTATCGTGATCACTGATCAATGGAGAGCATTGAAGCCGCATTGAGACAAATCATAGGAAGTGAACACAGGACTGCAGATCACTCTATCAATTTTGTAAACCCTTACGATCCCGACACACATATCAGCAAATTGAGGGGGTTCGGTCTCTTCCTAAGGGAGAGGTTAGGTCTAGACAGGGAATAAGGCCGGTTGAATAATGAGTATCTTTAACACGTTAACCGCCGCAGTGTTTTGACTAAATTTGACCTACACGCCGTTTCGAATTTCTTGTATAGTTAAGTAAATGGCATTTAAATATGTTTTTTATAAGGCCTAAAACTTCACAATAAGAGGTAAAGACCATTTTTTTAATTAAATTTTTTTGTGACATAAAAAACATTAAGAATGTTAAATAGTTCTTTATCAACAAAAACTAAGATTTTGAATTTTTGTTGCTGGGGGGCACATGTGGCCCCACGACGGTTAACGTGTTAATAGTTTATATGAGCGCTTCAAATACCTAAAAACAGCGTATAAACCATTTTCTTTCTTTGTTTCTAATAAATCATTGAGTTAAATTTTTGTTTTTTTTTATTTTCACACCCTCTTATTTGTTTTCAATGCGGGTTTATTTTCCCAAAGCGGGTTCCAAACGGTCAGACGCCATTGTTTAACCCAGGGGTGGGCAAACTTTTTAGACCGCGGGCCGGTAAATTAAAAAAATTCTTGTCGCGGGCCGGATGGTCCCAAAAAAATAGTGCCGCGGGCCGGATGGGCCAAAAGTCATTAAATCCAAGAATACACAAATCAAAGCTTTAACGCACTTTTTTTTTCTATTTATATATTTTTTCACACCAAACAACTATCACCTTAGCATTTTTATCAGAAATAAAACATGAATTTTATGTTTTATAAGTAGATGAACTAATTTTAATCAATAAAAAGCAGAAAATAATTCGAATTTTTGCCATGTAATTTTTTTACAAAACCATCGGCGGGCCGGATAAAAACCTCATACGGGCCGGATCCGGCCCGCGGGCCGTAGTTTGCCCATCCCTGGTTTAACCCTTATTTTTTATTTTTTTTAACCCCTAGGTTTTAAATTTGGTCAGAATTTTTTCAGAGCGCCCAAAACCTGATCTTCTGAAAAATTCCCTTCAAAAATTGTCCTAGCAATCTCCGTTTTTTTTTATAAAACAACAGTCTTAGCATCTGCTGAGGCCTGTTTCCCTAAAAATTTAAAACTATGTTTTGAATACCCTTTTTTAAGTTTATTAAGCCAACCTTCACTTGCTTTAAAAATGAATTTTTGGTTCTTGGGTTTTAAATAAAAAGGAATTATTGTTTTGAAATGATCAAATATTTTTAAGCTTTTCGTCTAATTAGGTTTTACCTGACTGGAATATTTATGACAATGCTTCATCGAGCCAGATCATAAGCATTTTTTCAATATTAACCATAATATCTTGGCGTGTGCGGGTTACACGCCTAGCATTAATGGGCATATGTTTGCTACTGTGCTTCGAATTTTGTCTGCATTTCTTCATTATTAAGACGGTTTGAGATTTTTATCTTCTCTTCGAGCAAAATGGATTTTCTTTTAAATTTTTCTTTATCATTACACCCAGACCTCGTATTGCGCCGCCTCACTTTGCGTCGTTTCGTAATGCGTCGCTTTGCCTTTAATTAATTGCAATTGCCTTTTAAAAGCTATATTTTGATTGTGATCGTTTGACTTAGATTAATGGTTTGCTTTTTATTTGATATACTTTTTTGTTAACTTGAGGTTTGATATTATAAAAAATCCCTTTAAAACTTTAAACAAGATATTAAAGGTGTTTTTTTGTATGATTAAAAATAAATACATTATTTTTATTATCTATTTGTGTTTAAATTTATACAAAAGAGTTTTAATGTAATTTTTTTTTTAAACTGTTAATTTGATGTTAGATAATTTTTTATCTAATAATTTATGTGTCCTCCATTGGCACAGTAAACATCGTAGGATCTTCCTTGAAAACTAAGTGCCAACTTTTGGCAAAATTCACTTGGTGCTGCATACCATTCCCTTTCAATAATTGCTTTCAACTCTGATATAGATTTAGGTGAATATTTTGCAACTTTACTTTTTATTATCTCCCACAAAGACATAATTGGGGTTGAATCCGGTCATTGAGCAGGGCAATTTAATACATCAACATTTTTCTCGGTAAAAAACTTCTGCGCCAGCTTTGCAGTATGCTTCGGGTCATCATTTTGTTGAAAGATGAATGACTCCAATCCCATCATATCAACAGATGGTTCTAGGTTATTAGATAAAATTGTTTCGTAGTATTTGGCGTCCATGATCCCATCAATAAATACCAGTCTCTTGACTCCATAATAGGAAAAACATCCCCACACCATATTTTACGGTTGGAATTATATTTTCCGGATTAAGGCCTGTACCTGGATTTCTCCACGTAAACTTCTTTCTATTCGATCGAAAAAGCTTAAATTTGCTCTCGTCGGAAAACGTTATTCTATTGATATACTCATCTGAAGGAAACATTAATTGTTCTGAATTTTCCTTCCTTAGCAAAATATTTTTTTTTGTGGATAAGAGAGGTTTTCCCCGTGCATAATAAGCACAGATACTTTTATTGTCTAAGGTCCTTTTAATATTGGAATATGAAACACGTTAGCTTTTTTTTAATTGAGAATTCATTCGATAGTTTTCTCAAATATTTTTTTTGATCTTTTTTATTTAACTTTAGAATAGTCATAAAATCTTTTTTTAAAAAACTTTTGGTCTTCACTTTCCCTTTAAATGTGAAAAATGTCCGTTTTGCAGGTATTTTTTATAGTTCTGGATACTGTACTTTGTGATGCGCCAGTTTGATCTCATATTTTGACCTGAGTAAGACATTGTTCATTTAAAAAAAATCTTCATTCTAAATTCGGGAGTAAGTTGCATTAAGGGTATGAAATAAATATGGGTATTCCTTTTTTGGAGGAAAAAATATGCAATTTTTACTTTTTTAGGAAAATTATCCATGTTTTTGAAACAGTTTTTGAAAAAATGAAAAAGTATAAGATATTGAGAGCGGATGGTAAAAGTAATTCTGTAAATAATATAAAACTTTTACTTCTACAGCAAATTATTTAGTCAGGTTCGTTTTTTTTTTAATTTTACCGGTAAAAAACTCTATTTGTTTTTTTTAAACGCAGTGTATATCTTGAGTCAATATTAAACGAATGAATGTCAATATTAAACGAATGAATATATAATTAAATTTCCGGTAACTGACCGTTTGGCACCCGCATTGAAAAAAAAATAAGGTTAAAAAATTTAATGTTTATTTTAAATAAGCTAAGAAGAAAGTTTAAACGTTGGTTTTTAGTAAAACACTGCGCGCAAGAAAAACCTACAAAGTCTCAATGGTTTTTATGTTTTTTTTTTTCGTTCAACTTTATTCTAAAAAACATTTCATTAGTAAAATTTCGTCATCTTCAACAAACTTTGTCCATCCTAATCTTGCCATGTTTTTTTTTTGGGAAAAGGGCTTAAAAAATTTCGATGCGGGTTCCTTTTCCCAATGCGGATTCCAAAAGGTCAGGTGCCAAAATTTTTCTTGGTGGCCCATTTGTCAAATAAAAAAAATCTATCTTTAGGCAAAAAGGTGCATGATCAATATAGGTCTCCTTTGAAAAAAACATGAAGGGCAAAAAAATATTTCAAGTATAAGTATTTATTTTTATTAATAGTAAAAACACATTAAAACGCTTAAATGTTTCAATTTTGTATTCACATAGAAATTGAAGTAGATATTCTACCCGGTGATTTTGGTTTATTCCGTCTCTAGCACGAATACTACGTTTCGAAGTAGGCCAAAAATCCTCAATATCTTATGTATGAACACGTATATCTGCTGGATTTACAAAATTTATTGAATGATTGACAGTGTAGTGAGTTTATTCAGATCCTGTCTGTATCGATTCTTCTTCAATAATTTTTTTTATCGAAACTTTTACTATTTTAAAGGGGGCCCCTTTAAAAAATTCAAAGGAGACCTATATTTTCAAAGGAGACCTATTTTGATCATGCACCAAATGATTTCCTAAATTTTGCTTAGTATTATGTTGGGTTTTATGTATTTTAACCATGGCGAGTTTACGTATTTTTTATGTGGCAGCGAAAAAAATATAAGCAAACAACATATTAAAATTTATAGGTTAATGAACAAAAACGATGTTATTTCGGAATTCAAAATCAATAATGTCACTTACTATCGTCTCATATTTCTAAAGCCAAAAATTTAATAATTTTTTTTAAAATTAAAATTTTAAGTCGCGGGCCACAAAAAAGACCTTCGGGGGCTACCGGTGGCCCGCGGGCCACCAGTTTGACACCCCTGTAATAAACCGACCCAAATGACCCCTTGCGTATGGATACGAAGGATATCCGTTTTTTCAATTATAACACCCGTCCTAACATTTTGTTTAGAAACTCAAATATTGTTTCTTTTTTCTGTTTGGAATGATTTTTGAACAAAATTTTTGAAATTATCCTTCTCTACACCACCTCAAATCCATTGTATCCCAGGAATATCATCTGTACTTGATGGGTTCTCGATTGTTAACCCATTGTAGATAGCAGTTTCGTCAATTTGTACTTCGCCGCCTTCACCGCCAACCTGTATCTCCTCTTGTTCTCTTTCGCCAATCAGTTCATCAATTATGTTTTTAATTGTATATAAGTTGGCTCATATATTTGACACAAAGTGACCGCGCGATAGCTGCTGGCG
>KB909412.1:0-21580 GCA_000383075.1 Nosema bombycis CQ1 | reverse complement strand
GGTCGTTATGCCCTAAGATAATCTGGGTTGCACGCGCAATACAATAATATTTGATATTATAAGGGGATAGGAGAATGTAAGATATATTTAGAACATGGAATTGCTAGTAAATTTTATTTAATAAGTAGAATTGAATGAGTCCCTGTTCTTTGTACACACCGCCCGTCGCTATCTAAGATGGTATTATCTATGAACAAATTTATAAAGTGAATAGATAGTACTAGATCTGATATAAGTCGTAACATGGTTGCTGTTGGAGAACCATTAGCAGGATCATAAATAAAAAAGATGAGATTATTATAATGAAAGTGTATGCTGACATTATGATAATCTTGTCTATGTTCTAAATACAAAATACCTTCACGAGGTTTAGAATGGGTGATATAAGGGAAGTTATATTGGCTAAATTTGTGTATGTTATGAATGAGTTTGATTATAAAAGGCGTTTGTAGTTAGGTGTAGAGAACTATTATTAAATATGTAATCTATGTGGCTTCAAGCTAGTTTTTAAGCCTATAATATCAAGGATTTACAGTCAACACAACACACTATTTTATCCAAATACGGCCATATCTACTGAAAACCACCGGAACCCATCAGAACTCCGAAGTTAAACCAGTATGAGCTTAATCAGTACTAAGAAGGGAGACCACTTGGGAACGTTGGGTGCTGTATTTTTTATTGATAAGCATTGCTGATTTTAGACTGGTTGCACCAGGATTACTTTTGCGTCATTAAAACGTTTTTAAAGACATAAAGTAAAAAAAATGAGCATTTAGTTTTAAACAAAGAAACGTTCAAAGATATGATTTTATTTTGTAAGGGCAGGTATGTAAAAAAAACAAAAATTCAATATAGAGAACGATAAACCATGTTTAAAACCGGATTTATGTTTTACTTAATTTCCCAAAGCGATTGGTTACTGCAGGTCGTCTATTGACTAAACAATTTTTTTTAATTAAAATTGTTCCAATGCATTCTAACCATTTTTATTATATTTTAAACGTAACAATACACGGACTTTTGTCCACTTCTTGCATGCGTGAAAGAATAAATTACATTTAAATTCAAAAAAATAATAATTTTAATAAATTTTGTCATAATCATAATAAGGGGGTTTAAGTTATTATATGATGGTGTTAATTATAAAAAATGAATTTTTAAATGCAAAAACAGACCTTAAAGGTCAATAAGACATTGTCAAAAAGTAATTTTACATTTTAAAAAACATCCTTAAATTGTTAAATGGTCTTTAACTTTTTATAAAGTAGTTATTTAATTTATAAATAGATCAAAAAAAAACATTATTTTAATTTAAGCGATACAATCAACAATCTATTTAAAAGTCAATTTTATTAATTTAATATCGGATGGAAAAAAAACGACTCATGGCAAGTTTTACCTGTATTTTAGAGTATACTTCTTTTGCTTTTTGTTCAAATCACTTAACGGTTTTTTTCGCTTTCGTTTTAAAAATCAAAAATTACACATAAAAATATTTTTATTCGATAATGTGGGAAGACGTTTAGCGGGTCGTGATATCAACGGCGGTGATATTGATGGGGTGCTGATCGACTAATGGAGAAAAGGAATGAAAGGACTTTCCTCTAAACCTCCATGGCCAGTAACGAGAAGTGCGAGGCCAGCAGATAAATTTAAACCCTTAAACTTCTCTATGAAAACAAAAAAAATACAGTTTTATACAATCAATTCGTTATGAAATTACAAACAAAAGTAAGCTTTAATTATTTTTCATATATCAAGCCATTCCTGGTCGTAAAAAGTAATTTTTTTTATAAAAGGAGTCTTTTTTATATATATTTTTTAATCTAATGACTTTATTAATTATTTGTTGATATCATATTTGATGATTGAACAAATTTTGATGCTGAATTTTTAATGCTAGATAAATCTTCCAATGATTTTTCAACCATTGATTTGTTCAATTTATATACTCTATAGAGCGAACCAGGATGATTTTTATCGAATAAAAAAAAGACAGTCAGTAATTTTCTACGTGTTAAAATGTAATTATCTTTTTTTATTTTCTTCAAAACATTCTTTATAAATACTAAGGCCGAATCAAATGAGCTTCTCAAGCTTGTAATTGAGTTTTCTATTTCATCTCGTTTTTTTAATTTGAGATCAAAAGCCGCATACATTTCCTCGTAAAATTTCTTTGTTTTCTTAAAAGATTCGTTAAAAGATACAATCACGGGAAGACTTCGAGGTTTTTTTGCATGGCATTTCATTAAAATAGTTTGTACTTTTAAAATGCTTTCGATTTCAATTAAAGTTTTTTGTAAATTAAGATTGTAAGAATCAAGTGATTTTTTAAATGATCGATTCATTGCATTTTTAATATCTGTTGTCAAAGAAATAAATTCGATGTACGACGATCTTACAGCCAAAAATTCGTACAAATCTTCCCACTCCTTTTTATTTCTTGATTTATTTAATATATTTTTCATCTTTGCAATAAATTTATTTTGTTTATCAAAAAGCACTTCTAAATATTCTTTCTTAGGTCTACTCCTTGACTTCTTAAAGATTTTTACAGATTCATTTGAAGATCCTGGTGTAGGATTATCTACTATCATCTCAACTTCAGAACTTGATATTATCGGCTCTCTATTTTTGCTTGTGTTTCCGATTTGATTCATGCTTTCTTCCTCGATTATTTGATATGTGCTATTTTCGCTGGACTTATTTTCAAATGACTCAGTACACAGTGTAAAATTTATTGATACAAGATAGATGACCACTGATAACTTAATAAAAAAATATGTTATACGAGAATGATTTTTCATATGGGCTACAATAAAATGCAAATAAAGTATAAAAATTCTGATTGATTTGAGTGAAGCCTCCTATTAGTATGATGTAATTAGCATAAAATAGTAAATACATAGATTAACAAGTAAAAAATTGTTCTAATTTTATTGAAAATACACTTGTGCTTGGCGATAGAATCTTTTTAACTTATTAAATCTAAATAAAAAAAATTATTAACAATATCAAACAAAAATTACCATATTAAGAAAGTTATATGATCATCAATTAAAATTGTAGAGAATATTGTATAACAGTTATCATATTATTTAGTGTTATTCATGACAAAAAAAAATTTTTTACAGCATAAACCGCATGTCATATCAATGTAAAAAACGTCAAAATGTCTTTAATCTCATTAGTGTTGTTAGAAGATCTGCAGACACTGGGCACAGTATTCCAGCTAAAATACCTCTCTAGATGACTTTTAATGTTAACGAGGATGGACTCTCAAGATGTTATGAACAAAGAAAGAAGTAGACAATTAATTTAATATTTTTAATTGCTACATTCTTTAGGCATAATATCAGCTTTTTAATAGTTTAAAAAAGAGATCTGAAACCGTACTTTTCATTAAAGAGCTGATGTATCCCTATAAACATGACTGTGCTAGATTGAAACTTTATAGGAGATGTATTAAAACAGTGATAGGCAAACTACGGCCTGTATGAGGTTTTAATCCGGCCCGCCGAGTGTTTTTAAAAAAATTTACATTAGAAAATCGAATTGACGAATTTTATGCAGCTTAAATGCGTCCATCTACGTATAAACATAAAATTCGCGTTCTTTTTATGACATTAATGCTAAGGAAATATTATATTAATGCGAAAAGGTAAAAACTTAAGAAATTTACTTAAATATCTTACAAAAAGCGCTTTAAATCTTTAAAAGTAGAAGCCCAGACCTGAATGGTGGTAATTATTTAGCCCGCGAAGCAAAAAATTTGCCCCCCCCTGGTTTGGGATTAAAAAATGTCTAAAAATATCGACGATTATGCTATATTGAATAAACTATTACAATTGAAACCTGAAACGTCAGTTGATGAATCTGACTCTTTTGATACTAAAGAAATAGAAAACGTGTTCGCGTTTAATGATGAAGAATCCTATGAACTCTGTTTTTTATCTGATGAAATTTAACACGAAAAAAAAATTCTAAAAAAAGGAAAATACTAAGCAAATTTTTTCTCGATAGTGAGACTAAATCTCGTTTTACTCGAACAAAAAATGAATGTGAAGCGGTGTATAATGGCATCGGGGTCACCTGGGAAGAACTAGTTGAAGAAAAAGTATAGGGCGATCATCTGCATATATGAATTACAGGGAGAGCAATGGTCCAACAGCGTATACTAAGAGCAAAAGTATGCTTGGATCGGCCAGAAGTGCTTTTGAGCTCATAATAGACAACGAAATGTTGTCGTACATACGAGAATGTACTATCCTTAAGGCAAATGAGGTTCAAAATAAACCCGAATGGAATATTTCGAAACAAAATTTATTGTCGTTTATTGCAATTTTATTAGCTAGAGGCGCATACGAAGCCAAAAATATGAAAGTCTCTTATTTATGGTCAGAGAAGTGGGGACCACGGTTTTTCTCTGAAACTATGTCACAAAATAAATTTCTGGAAATATTGAGATTTATACGTTTTGATAAAAAAAACGAACGAGTAGATGCGATTAAAACTGATAAATTTGCGTTAGTGTCAAAAATATGGGATTCTTTTATATTAAATAGTCAATCTTGTTATAAACCCGCCCAAAATATTACTATCGCCGAACAGCTTTTTCACACAAAAGCACGATATGGGTTTATACAATATATGCCCAATAAACCAGACAAATTTGGGATTAAATTTTGGCTTGCATCAGATGTAAGTAGTAAATATCTTATCAATGGTTTTCCATATATAGGAAATGATGAAACCAGGGACACCGATACTTCTTTGAGTGAATTCGTCGTGATAAAATTAGCAAAACCATATTTAAATTATCGTAGAAACATCACAACAGATAATTTTATCACTAGTATTTCCCTTGCCAAAAAATTATCTGCTCAAAAAACTACTTTGGTTGGGATTATTCGTAATAATAAAAAAAAAGAACTATTGAAGATAGCAAAGTCTAAAGATGATAAAATGGATCTTTTTTCATCAAAATTTTACAAGTCTAAATATGTACTCTTACAGTGTATAAATGCAAATCTAAAAAAAAAGGTTTTGTTACTAAGCTCCAAGCATAAGAATATTTTGTTTAAAAAAAGAACAACAAATGCCCTCCTGAAACTATTACCTTTTACAACGATATAAGTATGGTGTTGTTACATTAGACCAGAAGGCCAAGAAATACAATGCTAAAACTAGTTCTCGTAGGTGGTCTTTACGGTATTTTACAACATTTCAGATTTAGCTTGTATAAATGCTTGGATATTTTTAACGAGACTACTTTTTTAAAAATTTCACGTGGGATTTTTTATTTAATTTGGCTAAAGAGTTGGGAAATAGAAATTGTACAAAAGTTCAAAAAGAATTAGCCCTATTTACTAGAACTGAGTCTATTGATGGCCGAAAAAATTGCCAAGTGCAGTATGCATGCAGGTGAAACAGATGTAAAGATATTTGCACTAAATGTTTTAGAAATGTTTGTGGTATGTGTGTTTCGAAAAGAGATATAATATCTAGAGTTGTTTCCCATATGTTTAATGCAATAAAAGTTTTTAACAAATTTTTTTTTCTTATTTAATAGCTTTTAAGGGGTAGGTGATGTTGGCCAATATGGGGTAGACCACGGTATAAAAAATCCTGGCAAATCTAATGTTAATTGAATTATACCAGTTTTTTGGTTGTTAAAGCGTTCAAGATTGATTTGCCAAAAAAAATGTTTAAATAGAAAACAGGTGACTATAAATCTAAATGTTGTCGAAGTTTCTAGGTTAAACGGTTTTGCTGCCCATTCTCAAATTATCGTTTTTACCTATTTTTTATGAGAATGCTTACAAATGCGGCCTTCGTGAAATTTTTAAACTTAAAAATGGCCCCTACAACCAAAGTGCTTCCCCACCCCTAGTTTTATAGTCTTTACTCACGACTTTTTAAATTCATCCAAAAGTGGCTTGCGCAAAGCGCTTCCTTCGTCCTTCTCAAAGAAGAAGACTTGTTTCCGTTATGAGGTTACGACCAGAAAAGGGACTGCCTTATAGGTGTCTTGTAAGATCACAAAGAGACCTATGGGGAGACTGCAAATCCTCATCACCGTTTAACACAGTGATTCCCAACGTGGGACAATTTGAAACTTGACCAAAAAAACCTTTTCACCAGGGCATTTTTTTCAAGATAAACCGGGAGAGGACGTATCTACCCTTCGCGGGGCTCCCTGTTTCCCAAAAACGTCTTGGCACCCTTTAATTTTTTAAAAGAGGATTATTTTTTTGCCATTTCGTTCCTATGGACTGGGGATAAAAATCAAAGTGATCGCCAAGGCCTTAATACTTTTAGAACAATTCGGTAATTTGTGAGATATCATTAGTAAATAATGATAATATAATACTTGGGCGAGCCATTATTTGATTGAAGGGCCAATGTATAAAAAACGAAGGCGGCCCACTTAAAAAAATACTTGCAACGATGAGAACTGGGTTGCCACAGTAGATGTTTCTTATGCATTAGAATGCAATGAGAATATACTAGTTTAGATTTAGCATTTTTTTATCAAGTTTGCTATTTCCCCTGTTTGTTTTTTCTATTTAAAAAAAAATTAAAATTCACGGTGGGCCCGCGGTACTCAACCCTGGTGTAAACTGTTTAAAATAGCTTTTTATCTGTTAAAAGCAGTAAACTTTCATCGATACATAATTCTTTGTACGGATAAAAGGCTTTAGCAAAAGAATTTATGAAAGAATCAATGATCGGTTTTAATTTAATCAGTGGATCTTCACTTTCAAAATTGTTGTCATTAAAATGAAGCATTTGTAATAATCATAAATCTATCTCGCGACATTATTCTATGAAAAATTGGCGTTTCAAGAAATTCATCATTAGACCAGTATTCTTTTAATGATAACTTTTTCATACGAGACATTAGCATTATTATTTCAAAAAAGCATATATCTCGTTCAGCGAAGCGTTTTTCCAATTTTTTATACAAGAATTTGGTTTTTGAGTAGAACTTATTTTTACAAACTGATAATACTTTTTGGTTTCATTTGTTATGTAAAACATCAATTATTCTAGAAAAAACAATTGAAAATATCTAGAGACGTTAATTCTCTTGTAATATTTTCTTTGGTGCCTGAAAAACTTTCATTAAACGGATGTAATATCGGTTTGAAACTTTTTTTTGCCTACTATAATCCTGATAGAGGCACATTTTCTATTGTTTCTTCAACAGTTGATTAAGTATCTTCGTAATTATGGGTTAAAAGTGAAGAACCTGTCAAATATTCATCACTTTTGGTCGTAAAAATTTATCTAAATATTCTTCTTTATCATCAGATTCTATAAATGAAAAAACCTTTTCCACTGGAAAATTATCGGTCTCTGAGCTGTCACTATATTCTGCATTAAACTCATTATCACTATTTTTAGAGGTAAATATTTCTTGTTATGTTCGGCTCATCTTGATCCTTGTTTTATGGGTGGCAGTTTGTAAAAATACCTATGCATAAACTTAATTAAGACTATTTTTACTTAAAAAACGCAAAAACAACATATCAAGAAATTATATTTAGGGGCACGTAATTTTCGAATTACGAAATGGATGCAAATAAATGCGAAATTCACCATAAATGTTAAAAGTTTGTATCATTTTTTATGATGCAACAAGATTTTTTTTGTATATCAAAGTTGCAACTCGTTTGTAAACAACTTGAGTGAAGTTGATTCAGACAAAACAATCGACTCTTTGTTTCAAAGACTAAATAATACGGCAGAAAGCAGTTTTTAAATATACCTTGCTTGTTTTCCACCGTTGAATTCGTTGCATGAGATTAGTGTTTATTTGTGACGCTTTAGGCACGAAATGTTCATAAATTTTTTATTTTCTTACCCCTAAAATAGGACGTCCAAAGAAAGATTTGAAAAACAGAATATTAAAATTTTCTCAAGATGGATTGTATATATCTGATTTAAATATAATTATGTGTCTGTTTTGTAATATTCGTTTGGATAGCGACAAAAAAAGATACTTTAAAGAAACATATTACATGATTCTCACTAAAAATAAGCCCGCTCAAAAATAAGCCCTGGGCCTATTTTCGTGCGGGGTTATTTTCGAAACAAAAAACCTTAGTTTCTAAATTCGGATTTTTATCCATTCAAAAAGCATAAAAAAAAATTAATATTTACATAAAATACATCGAAAGCCAATAAAAAGAAATTTAATATGCTAAAAAATTATCTTTACAATAATTATAATAAGTTTATACGATTAAAGATAGCTTTGCTGTAAGTTTTACTGCAAAATAGGGATTCGATTTTTTAAACGCGATCAAAAATAAGCCCTGGGCTTATTATAAAATCAGTAAAAAAATTTAACACGTTAAACGCCGCGGGTTTTCGACTAAAATTGGCCTACACGCCGTCGCAGGTTTTGGTTCTGTTAAGCAAATCGCATTTAAATATGTTTTTAAAGAGGTCTATAACTTCATGGTAAGAGGTTTAGAACATTTTTTTAATTAAAATTAAAAGTGTAACGCATGACAATAAAAGTTTTAAAAAAGGCATTAACACTATAAAATAAGCAAACGACATTTTTTTGCTGGGGGTCACCGGTGACCCCCGCGGCGTGAATGGAAAGTTTACTGGGGGTCACCGGTGACCCCCACGGCGTTTAACGTGTTAAAATCAAAAAAAGAGGTGGGCTTATTCGTGAGAATCCGGTAAATCTAAACTCATTTAAAAACGTTTTCTAATCCTTGTGCCTTAGCTTTAAAACGGAAATCTACTATTTCTGAAGTATTTGAAAAACAAGAAAGAGTTAAAGAGGAAAATAATACTTTTATAGAAGATACAGTAAACGTGTGTCTTAAAGCCAATATCCCACTTCAAACAATGGATCATCCAGCCGTGCGTGATTTATTTAACAAACATGTACCGGTTTAGGTTTATTTTCATCTGCTGACGCTCTGAGGAGGAAGTTTTTGCCCTTGTGTGTGCAATCAGAAAAAGATTCCGTTGCAAATAAATTAACGAATACTCCGATTGTTGTAATGGCAGTTGAAACCTCGGATAGACAGGGGAGTGTGTTTTTGCAATCCTTTTTAGAACTATCGACACAAATATTACTCAGGAATGTTTTTTAGCTAGTGTCAACTTTCTTGATACTGCTAATTCATCGACATGTTCCCAATCTATTATTGACACCCTTAAGATTATGAAATCGATTATTCTCAAGTAAAAGGCTTGGTATCTGACTCTGCTTGATATATGTCTGCTTGTTTTGAACTTTTAAAAATTTTAATTGGAATACATATTCTCCATTATCAATGTTGGGCGCACAAAATCAATCGTGTTAATGATGTTTTCGTCAGTAAATTTAGGGAATTAAATATTGTTGCGGCAAAAGTTAAGTCTGCTTTTTATTTTATCAACGAAAATGAAAAGTATCTTCTTGAAATATTTGAATGAACACGTGCCTTTTCTCCCAGCAAAACTTTATCCTACACCTATTGTCACCAGGTGAAAACTTGGTTGCAAACGGTTTTATATCTTAATAATTATTTGGATTACATTCTTGCCTATTTTGATGAACTAGAGCAGTGATGGGCGAAATACGGCCCGCCGAGCATTTTTTAAAAAAATACATTGCAAAAATTCAAATTGTGTGATACTTTTTATGACTAAAATGGTCCATCTACACATAAAACGTAAAATTTTCGTTTTTTTTTTGACAATAAGGCTTAGTTGACTTTTTCTGTGCAGAAAAGTATAAAGATAAAAAAAAAACTATTTCCATTGACAAAAAAAATGTTTTAAGGCCTTAACCTCAGTATCCATAACCTGAATGCTACAGAGTGATCGGCCCGCGGCTATATTTTTTTTCGGACTATCCGGCCCGCGACAGGATTTTTTTTTAATTTATATTGGCCCGCAGCCCAAAACGTTCACCACTGGTATATAGGAATGAGAGCATGGGTATATAAAAATGAGAAACTCTGTAATGAAGCTGTGGAGTTCCTAATTCGGCATGACATACTTATGAATAGTCTAAAACAGTGATGGCAGAGGTGGAGGGGTTGGTGGGTCAATTTCGGCAATATTTAATGCTATCACATGGCCAAGTGGGTTAAATATAAAATTTTAATTAAAAAAAAATCCAAAGCATATAAAACTACTTTTCTTTAACATATAAATTGTTGCTATTGTTTTTTAAATATGTAAAGCTGGTATTTACATAGTTTTAAAGGTAATATAAAGCTTCAAGCTGATTAGATGTCAAATTTTATGTAAAAAAAATCCATGAGGTGGGTCGCCAAAAAGTCTCAAGTGGGTCAATACTGACCCGCGGGTCGGGGTTTGCCATCACTGGTCTAAAATGTGAAAAATGTTATTCAAACACAATCATTTTACTTGATTGTAATACTTCGATGGTAGATATTTCCAATGTTCCAATTGTAAATGCCGAGCAAAATATTTTTAAAGAAAGGGTTGAAAATTAACAGATTAAAATTTGAAGCTAAAGTGATATTAAGAGAAATATATTGCTGGATACTTAATACTTCAACCTACCTTGCATTAAGCATACAGTATGTTAAAAAAACGCAACGCTTATAAACCTCAGACAACGAGGTATAAAAAATCAAAACACTTAAAATTTAAAAAATTAAAATTTGCAGATGGTTTAGCAAAAAAATTTGTTCTTAAAGATTTTTTTTAGGGTTTTTGTTTTTTTTTATTTTTTTTTGTTAAAGAAACGCAACATTTTTTCAGGTCATAAAAAACCTCGTAAATTTCCCTCCAAAAAAGTTACTTTTGACTTTTTTCTGATCCCCAACATTGCTTTAACAAATTTTAAAATCTCAAATTATTACACTGTACTAAGAAAAAATGACTTATACTAACATCGCAAAAAAATAGGAATAAATAAAAGTACAGTATCAAGGTTAGTCAAAAACTTTACCACTCATGGTACTTTAGAACACTTAGGAGGGAATGGGCGTCCTAAAAAGATAAACAATAAAGATTTTTAGGAGATAAAAAAATTATAGGTAGAAATCCAAAAACCTTACTTCGCAAAGTGTCGGTTATGTTGAAAGAGAAGACGAAAATAGAAATTTCTCATAATACTGTTAGAAATGTCATAAATGAAAATAATATTTACGCGTACGTTCCAATAAAGAAACCCTATCTATCAAAAAAACATATTGCTGGTAGGAAGGAAAAAACAGGAACAATGCTGGCCCTGTCAGATTACGGGATTGAGACAATCATCGTCTTAGATGAAAATAAGTTTAATCTTAAATCTCTAATGGGAAATTTTTAGTTTGCAGAGACCCGGTAACATGCTTCAAATTAAAAAATCTTACGTCAATGGTAAAGTTCGGAGGAGGGTCAATTATGGTCTGGGGATACTTTTCATCTCGAGGAGTCGGAAAACTGACTATTATTGAAGGAAATATGGATGCCGCGAAGTATATGTTGTTACCCCTAGGCTATATAAGCCATTATAATTATTAAAGTACCCTTATGTTAACTATTCTCAACAGTATATAAACATCCTTGCTGATAATTTACAAGAATCTGTGGACATGATGGGCTTTGACACATTTATCTTTCAACAAGACAATGATCCGAAGCATACTTCGAGATTAGCTAAGCAATATTTTAATGATAAATCAATTGTATTACTTCCTTGGCCCGCACAAAGCCCTGATTTGAATCCTATCGAGAACATATGGGGATTTAAAAGGATAAAGTTAATGCTCGTGGTCCAAAAAACATACCACAATTAAAACGATATTGTATTGAGGAGTGGAATAAAAAGCCAAAAAGTCTGTGTAAGGATCTCGTTTTAAATTTTAAAAAAAGAATATTCGAAGTTTATAGGTCAGGAGGATATCATACAAAATATTAATAAAATTGTTGCGTTTTTTTAACAATTTTTTTTTAAAAAATGAAATTACCCAGCAAAAATCAACCCTAGAAAAAAAACTATTCTGATAAACAACTCAAATATAATCTTAAATAAATTTTTCTGTTTTTTTTTGCTCAATTTACTATCTTTTTCTTTGGTTTACAGGTGTTGCGGTTTTTTTTAACATACTTTATGTAATACGACAAAACCAACTTATTTAAAGCTAAAGAATTTACTAGACACTATTATAGGAGAAAGTCCTTCTTTACAAGAAAAGATTGGTGGAGAAGGAGTAGAGGTTCAATTTGACGAGACTGCCATTTGTAATGGTCTTATTATTACTGACCCTACTCACATGTATGATGAAGAAAAAGAAAACATTCAATGGATCATAGGTGGTATAGAATCTAAAAGGGGAAAGAACTTTATTTTGGAATTAGTACCTAACAAAAAGAAAGAAATAATTTTGGCAATTTTTAAAAAATACGTAATTCATGGATCCGTTATCATAACAAATGGTTATCCTTCCTACCCTTGGGCTGCAAAACAATTTGGCTCAGAACACAGGGTTGTAAAATATAAGAATGTTTTTCAACTCCATCTGGAACTAACACTAACCAGATCGAAAACATATGGTCACATTTAAAACAACAGTATAGAAGTCGTAAGGAGTAAATAAAAACAGATTTATTATTTTTCTGGCGCTTTCCCATTATAAGCCGGCATAAAAAATATAGACCGGCATAAAAAATATAAGCCGGCATAGGAAATTGCAGAAATATGCCCATAAAAAATATATTTTTTTTTTAAAAAAAATACCCCTAATGAGCAAGAAGGAGTTACAGGTAGAAATAGCAGAATTTGTATTTAGACCACATGAGATTAGGATGATAGAATTTACATATGAATATATTTATAGAAAGAAATCAGAAAGTATTTTAGGAGAAATTTATTTTTATGTCCAGCTCGGCTTAATTAATAATTCTGTAATCTGTCCCCAGTGTTCTGGCCGAATGCATTTAAGTTTCAAAAAAAAACAATTGATAAATATATATGGCTTTGCAAAAGACCTTGTCGCAAGGAAATAAGCGTTAGGTCTAACTCAATTTTTGAAGGACAAAGGGTTTCCATGAGCAAATTTTTTAATTTTATGTTTATGTGATGTCAAGACAGATTAAGCTCTGACATTTCCAGAGAGCAAAAACTAAGTAAAAACACTCTTACTTCGTGGTGTTTCACTATGCGTGAGACCATACAAGACCATCTTTTGGAAAACAGAGATTTATTGGGTGGACACGACGATTATGGCAATTCAAAAATTGTCGAAATTGACGAGTCTCTGTTTTTTAGACGCAAATATAACAGAGGAAGGTACTCAGGTGCATCCTGGGTCTTTGGGATGGTCGAGAGAGGGTCGACAAAGTGCGCATTTTTTCCAGTTTTGGATAGATCAGCAGCGACCCTCCTGCCTATAATCAAAGATAATTGCCATCCAGGGACTACAATTATCAGCGATTGTTGGGCAGCATATAATGCACTGTCCCAAGACCCAGATTTTAGTCACCTGACTGTAAACCACTCGTTGAATTTCGTGTCTCCCGATAATCCTGTTGTCCATACTCAAAATATTGAGAATTGTTGGTCTCACGCAAAGAGGGCTAATAGAAATAAATTTGGTGTTAGAAAGGACGATTTAGAAGGTTTTTTATTCGAATTTGTATTTAAAAAAAAAACATCCCAAACATATTCGCTTTAATGAACTCCTTATTATATTATCAGATATGCTTCGAGAATAAAAGTTTTGTTTTAATTTTTGTTTTTTTTTTACCATAAGTGTGCATATTTCTGCAATTTCCTATGCCGGCTTATATTTTTTTATGCCGGCTTATATTTTTTATGCCGGCTTATATTTTTTTTGCCGGCTTATATTTTTTTTGCCGGCTTATATTTTTTTTGCCGGTCTATATTTTTTATGCCGGCTTAAGTTGGGAATTTACCATTTTTCTTAGAGAGTTTATTTGGTAGAAAAAAATAGACAATCAAAATACTTTTACTCATACTTTAGCATTTTTAAAATTTTAATACTTTTCTCTACAATATAAAAAACCTGAAATAAAAATTTTATCAACAAAGAGGTGACCACATTTTTTTTATTTTTTTTACCCCTCTTTTCAAGAGGGGTCCTTAAATCTTTACTTGCATTAAAAACACTATGCTTTGTTCGACTTGTGATTCAAATATACCAATGAGATTGGTAAAAAGGGAAAGAGTGCAGATAAGTTTATTTGGAACTGTAAAAAAACCATGTACAGCTTCTAACTCTATTATATCAGAATCAGTGTTTGAAAACTCTAGTTCAGTGTTTCCCAAGGGGCCCTAGGCCCCTTAGGGGGGTATTTTTGAATATTTTAGGTTGAAAGTACTCATTTTGCCTTTGAAATTTCATATCTTTGCGTGAGTAAGGAGCATCTTATATTTAAAAATTTCGAAAATGGGGCGCGAACGTAAAATGGTTGGGAACCACAGATCTAAAATAAGTCATCATATTTTAAAAAGTTATTTTCATGATAATATTTTTGATTTTTTGTTTATAGAGTACACGTTTTCATAAAATAATACTTGTTTATGAAGATGTTATAGTTTTTATAAGTTTTTTTATGTAATTTGTTTAAAATTACATAAACGAATTTACATTAAATACCCTTTTTTTGTTACAAAATGGGGGTAGAAAAAAACCGGCGAATATGCCATAAGCACTACAAAAAGGCGTTCACAGAGGTTGAAAAGATTTTCTTAGTGATAACAAGGATACAATATTTCTGTCATCTGAAAAGATTTTGTATTTTCCCTCTAATGGGACGATTGGCAATAATGGAATGGATAGTGACTACCCATTCCTAAAAGATATTTTCGATAAAGTAGAACTAATAATTTACCGGTAAATCGAACATCGTAGGGCCATGGATATATCACTAGCCAAAGTTAAGAAGATGAAGACGAACATAGATCTTTATAACTCTGAGTTTACTTCATTTAAGGCATATGTATTTAATACATATGTCTGAAAGCCTTACATATCGTTGGCCTGTCATGATAAACTTCGAGAACATGTTCAAAATCAGCGATTCCCAACCTTTTTAGGACCGCGCCCCACTTTATATATATATTTTGAAATTAAAATGCCCCCCTAGCTCCTGCAAAAATAAGAAAATGTCCCCCTAATCATTGCAAAGATATGAAACGCCCTTAACTAGGGAGCATTTTATTTTAAAAAAACTCAAAATGCGCTCCTATAATTACAAAGCCCTACAAGGGGGTCCTAGGGCCCCCTTGGGAAACACTGCTAGGCGGATCGGGCGATTTTGTACCCATTTTGGGCATAAAAGCAAAATAAATACTGCTTATGTTAAAAAATCTAAATGTAAAAAACAAACAAAATAAAAATTGTAATAAAATAAGTAAAGAGTGAGCAAAATTGTCCCTGTGAAGCATATATCTCACGAGTTAAAGACAGATTTTATTATTAGAGCGCTTTGTTATCGGCGTTTGTAATTAAACACCTGTCCAAGAACCTTTTATTGTATTTGTATGCACCTTTGTTTCAGGATCGGCAAAATGTAGGCTATGATTTACAGTATAATGGGCAGATAAATACTCATCTAAGCCATATTTCTTTTCCAACAATCGGTATATATTATAGTGTCTTTTCCTCGTATTTTTAATTTAATCTGTCAAAATGATTTTTGAGCTGTCCTTGAGTGTCAGTAAAAGGATTCTTTTCAGACCTGTTTTTTCGATCAATCCGAGTGCCCAAACGCCTTCAACACGATGTCCACGATGTTATTTACGCTTACCAAATTTGGACTCATCAATTTCGACCATTGAACCATTTCCTCCAATTTTTTCCTGCATGTTATATAAGTTTGGTATTAAAATTCGTGCAGTTTTCTATAAAACTCAAGAAATTGTCTTTACATCTAACCCGGTAATATACCAAATCGTTTTAATGGTTGTTTTCTGCAAAAAAAACTCTAGAATTCTAAGAGTTTTTTCTTTTGGAATTTTTGTATAGAAAAAATTGTTTCTAACCACAGGTTGTATTGTTTTTTACAACCTGGCCAGTTGCAAATTACATATTTTTCTCTTTTTACCTGTTTTTTGACAGGAGAATAACAGTTTTTACATGAATTACACCTTACTGCCTTCTTATTTAAATAATTGTGTTTATTTCCTCTGAACTCAACGTGTAAAATTTCATTTTAGGAGGTATTTTTTTTTGTTTTTCTTTTATACCCAACATGGGTACAGAATCGCCCGATAATCCACACTGCTCTAAGTGGATGGCCGTTTTTTCGGCCCCAAATCCAAATAAAAAAATAAAAAACACATATTTAAAAAACAAATTATTTAATCATAATATGAGGAATTAAAATTAGAAGAAATTTGGAGTAATAAACTTATAGGACTTAGAGCAGTGATGGCAAACCCCCGACCCGCGGGTCACTATTGACCCACTTGACATTTTCAGTGACCTACTTAAATTTTTTTTTATTTCATAAAATTTGACATCTGACCACTTTGATGCATTTCATTAACTATGGACTTACGTAAAACACCGTATTTACATATTTTATAAACAATAACTACAATTTATATAGTCTCGCGTTTTTGTTTTATTATGTTGTTGTATTTTTTTTTTTGCATTTGTAATTTTATAAGTGACCCACTTGGTCATGTAATTGCATGAAATATAACCAAAAATGACCCACCAACCAATTAACCTCTGCCATCACTGACTTAGAGCATCAAAATTATTGGTTATTTCATACAATTGTGTTACTTTCAAATTCGTTAAATTATAAACGCTTAATGGCTCTGCATAGATAGCATGAAGCAGTTTTTTTTTATTGAAAAGATGTTCTTGATGCAGTTTTTTCCCCAAAAACCCCCATATCTGGATGGTCAGTAGGAAACCTTTTGACTAGTGATCTGTGAAACCCTTCTAAACTAGCGGTGGTTCGCGGTGTAAAAGTTAAAACACGTTCATGCACATTCCAGAATTTTCGATTTTCAGTAGAAAAATTAATGTAATTTCTTTTAAGAATTTGTAATCTCCACAAAATTTTCTTTTCCTGGCTCTCGATTAATTTTATCTTTTAAAATACTTAAAAAGCTCCACCTTCTCAACTTTAACAAAGCATAATGCTCTTAAGAGCATCATATTCATTTTATATTGAAAATTAGACTTACTAAGATCTGCCTGCTTTAAATTCTGAATTTTTCTTCTCAATATTTGAGCAAGATAAAAAAAAACAACCATAAAGTTGTGCCTCAGAATACATTCTTGAAAAACATTTCTTGAAGCTGCTTCGAAGTCTAAAATAATACTTTTTGGTTTAAACTTGGGAATTTTATCTTTTAAAAAAAACAGAGTTTTGAATACGATGCTATATTTTTTTTTTCATTAAACAATAGATGAGAGGAACATAAATGCCATTAATGTAGGCCACTAGTGTAAATAACTGTTGGAATTTTGAAGTTACATATTTAAAGATACCATCTGCTAAAATTGTATCTTGATGTTCAAAATGAATTAAATTTTCTCCTATACAAAAAACTGCAACTCTATCTTCATCATCCATACCTGAATCATATTGAAGAAAAGTCTCACCTGATGGTAGATTTCTAATAGAGGTCAGTATGTCGGATTTTTCTGGCACAGTAAGTATATTTCTAGCGTTTCTGTGCTTTTTTTTATCTGATCCGTTAAAGATGGTAACAGAGGGGAGTTATATACTTCAACGTCATTGTAGTCTTTCATAGTTCTAAAAATTATTTCCCTGATCAATTCTGAAGTCTCCTCAGATCTTTTGAGGGTTGTTCTGTAGGCATAGTCTTGCAATTTTTTTTTCGAAATTCTCTTCATAGAAATAATCTGTAATTCCCAAAATAGCTAATTCGTTGTTGGTTTTAGGAAAAAATTACAATATGCTGTCCTACATCTCCAGATTATTTTGTTAGAATTTTCTTTTATATAAAAATAGCTAAAACCTTGATAAAGAATCTTTCTATCACTTCTCTTGCATAAAATTTCAATTACCTCGTCATGTAAAAAATTTTCCATATTAAGGGTAAAAATTAAGGGTTAAAATTGAGGATAAAAAAAAAGAAAAAATTTGGGGCCGAAAAAAACGGTCTCCCCAGGCCTTTACTAGTCGCCCACGAAATTTAGTGTTCAGAATATCTGTCTACCGGAACAAGTTAATTGCGCTTAATTAAATTGTAATTAATTCATGTGATCATCACGGGACCAATGGAACATCTAGAGCACTGTGGATATAAATATCGAAAATGAGAAACCTTAAGATTAAATGCCCTTTAACTCTAACTCTCAAACCCGTATAAATGACACACATCAAGTGTGGTAATGGTACTATAATGGTGTTTTAGATAAAAAAACAAAATAATTGATTGGAGGATGTAAGGCAGCACTGTAAAAAAGAGGAAGTTTTGAAAAAAAAATGTTTTATTTCAAAAAATGCGTGTCAAGAAATTGGAGAAAGAAGAGATTGAAGGGAAATTTCTGTGATAGAAGGATATTATGACAATTTAAACTGCATTAGATCTAATTATCGTGTAGTTCATGTCAGATAACAAGAGGATATGGTAAGATGTACATTTAGAGGATTCAATTTGAGATACTCTAAATGGAAAGAGACATTTTTTGAGGACTTAAAAATATCAAAGTTAAAATATTGCAAATACAGTCTGTAAAATATCAAACGCATATTTTTTTGTCATGTCTTTTTAGGTCTAAAATGTCTTTTAAAGCCATATTAAAGGTTGTATAAAAATAATCAGTACATTTACAGATTTACTTTTTGATATTATGTTTTAAAAATGTTATATTTGTCGTTTTTTTAACAAAATTGTAAAATAATAAACGCATATTTTTTGCAAACCTAAATTGGTATATTTTTCATTCCCGCCAAAAACGTTTTCTTGTTTTTTTCTAACAACCCCCATTATGAGATTAACTGATTTTGAGAAAGGAAGAATTATTTCCCTGCATCAAGAAAATTTTACTCAGGTGCAGATAAGCAAAAAAATGGACGTAAACCAAAGCACAATTTCTAGACTATTAAAAAAACATGATATTTTAGAAACTACAGACAACCTAGAAAGTTCTGGAAGAAGTAAAGTGTTTGTAGATAGTGATATAGACCTTGTGAAAAAATTAATAATAAAAATCCTAAATCATCATTGCGTGAGACCGCAAAAGAATTTACAGAAAAGGCTGGTAAGGACATATCACACACAACAGTCAAAAATATTCTGAATAATAATAATATATTCTCTTTTTCTCCAATTAAAAAACCACTCCTATCAGAAAAAAACATTTTGAATAGGTTCGAAAAATCTAAAAATTTTATTGCTCTTTCAGATGACGAGATAAAAACCATTATATTCTCGGATAAATGTAAATTACCTCTTTTAGACCCAGATAAAACGTGTTCAGTATGGAGAAAACCTTCCACTGGACTTCAAAAAAAGAATTTGACTCCTACTGTGAAGTACGGGGGAGGGTCAGTCATGGTTTGGGGCTGTTTCTCATACCATGGTGTTGGGAGGCTGGTTTTTAGAGATGGAATCATGGACGCAACCAAATATGTGGACATTCTATCAAATAATCTTTATGCCTCGGCTAATCTAATGGGCCTTGATTCTTTTATATCTCAGCAAGAAAATGACCTAAAACACACTTCCAAGCTTGCTAGACACTTTTTTGAGCGTAAAAACATTAATTTATTGGATTGGCCAACGCAATCTCCAGACATGAATCCTATTGAGAATTTTTGGAGCATTATCAAGCGCAAGAGATCAAAAATTCAAGCGCGCAATATAGAAGAATTAAAAGCAATTTTGACTGATATTTGGTACAGTATATCCAAAGAAACCTGTGAATCTTATGCGCTAAGTTTTAAAAAAAGAGCTATAAAAGTTTTTAATGCAAAATGGGGGACATATTGATTATTAATTCAAAAATATGCGTTTATTATTTTACAATTTTATCAAAATTTTAACAAAACCTCATACAAACATTACTAAAAATGAAAAATAAAGTCGTAGAAAAGTTCATAATCGTATAAAAAACACTAATAGCATGTTAAGCGGTCTTCAAAATATCTAAACAAGGGCTCAAAAAAAATATGCGTTTGATATTTTACAGACTGTATGTCAACAATGGCCGATTTAATCGTCTAGAAAGCAATTTGTTTTAATTTAGATATTTCTTATTTTCCGTTTTAAATATTCTAAAAAAACTCAGAGAAGTACTTGTTGAAAATTATTTAAATAAAGATGATAAATTTAGTGGGCCAGGAGTCATTATTGAAATAGACGAGTCTAAGTTTGGGTAAAGAAAATACTATAGAGGACATAGAGTTGAAGGTGTATAGGTATTAAGGTCTCGTAATAGATCGGCAGAGAAAAGGATTAAATTAATTATGCTTAAAAATAAAATAACTCTTATTGATTTAATAAAAAGACACGTACATCCTGAATCACACATTTAAAGACTAATGGAAAGGGTAAATGGTTTAATTGATCATTTTGCTGGACATAGTGCTGTAAACCAGTGTTTCCCAAACTTTTTTGGTCCAGGCCCCACTTTTGGATTTTTAAAATTCCCATGTCCCCCCAAATTCAATTTCTAAAAATAGAGAATTATCTAATTGTTGTTGTTGTGTATTTCTAACTAAAGGATTCAATTATAAATAAAATATATAATAACATTGATAGAAAAAACATTTTAAAACAGTTTTGAGGAAAAAAAAGTGTTTTATAGGCTTTATATTTAAGTCAAAAAAAATAATTAAAAGATATTTGTCACGTATAAAATTTTGATTAAACAATCTTTAATGAGATCCGTGAGCTTGATGTTTAGAGCAAAGTGATTTTATATTAGGTTTTATATTAGTAAGCTTTAATCTTAAATCTCCACGCTGTGTTATATCCAGACGATTTCTTTTCTTAACTAATAAATCATTTATGGCACTAAACCCCACATTCAACTAAATATGACGAAGGGAAAGGTAATAAAGTTTTTCTTGCAAATTCAGTTGTAACCGGATATTTCGCCTCTGTTTCATCATAAAGCCATGTATTTACACCTTTTAATTTGAAAATAGCCTTTACTGATTCGTCATTTTGAAATTCAGCAATCTCCGTCTGATATTGTGCATTACTGATGTCAGCTACATGCTACTAAAAGCGGCTGCATCATCCAAGCCGGAAAATCTATTTTATTTAAATCAGCAAACCTCTCTTTAAAATCTGCAATTAACATATCAATATGGCTTGAAACTTCTAATACAACTTGTTCCGATACTTCACACTCTTTTAACCATCGGAATGTTCGAAATTTTTATTAATTAAATTCTTATAGCATAACTCTAAATTAGTAACAAACGCAAATATTTTTGCCTTTGCATCTACAAGAGTTTTTTGTGACCCTTGAAGCTGCTTATTCAATAAATTTAATAGCTCAAATATGTCGGCTAAGTAACTGACATATGCTTTTCCATCAGCTGATACTAATAATGAAATTTCTTCTTTATCTTTTAAAAAAGCAGCTACAGAATCGAACAATTCTAAAAATCGTCTTAAACAGTTACCTTT
>KB909409.1:11091-24610 GCA_000383075.1 Nosema bombycis CQ1 | reverse complement strand
TGATCAAACAATTTTTTAACCCCTCTTTTAGTGATTTCTATATTCTCATATGCAAAAACGAAAAAATCGGCCTATCTTGCTACACAGCTTCCGAGGAGGTCTGAGTACAAAGCTTTTGTTTTAAACAGATCTTTTCGGCATTTTTATCAACTTTTTAGCCAAATCCCGAAAAAAAAAATAAGCGTTTTATATATATGACTAGTTACGCCAGCCCTGTTCTAAGAACAGGGATAAAGTTTTCCAGTACTACGGTAGCCAATATTACTCTTTTTAATCTTTTATACGCACATTTCCGTCTCTCTCTTCCCATCATCTACTCTTTTTTCCTGCCATTTCCTCACTCTTTCTCTCTCTCCCGGTATCTTCACTCCTACTCTCCCACTCCTTTCTCCTCTCCCGCGCCTTTCTTCTCTTCACATCCTCTCTCTCCCCTTCCTTTGTCTCCTCTATTCTCGTCTCCATCTCTTATATCTTCTTCCTACTCTCTCCTTTCCAATCTCTTCTCCTTCTCTCTCCCCGCTCTATTTCTCTTGCCATCTCCTCACATCAACTACCTATCCTCCCATCTCCCTCTCCTTCTCTCTCCCCCGCTCTATTTCTCTTGCCATCTCCTCACATCAACTACCTATCCTCCCATCTCCTTCTCCTTCTCTCTCCCCCGCTCTATTTCTCTTGCCATCTCCTCACATCAACTACCTATCCTCCCATCTCCTTCTCCTTCTCTCTCCCCCGCTCTATTTCTCTTGCCATCTCCTCACATCAACTACCTATCCTCCCATCTCCCTCTCCTTCTCTTCCGCCTTCTCTTCTCCCCACACACGCTCTCTCCCCTCCATCTTCCTCACCATCACTCTCCTCTTCACTCTCTCTCCTTCCTTCATCTCTACTATCTTCTCTCTCCTCACTCTGCCACTATCTTCCCATCCTCCCTTTTCCCTTCTCTCCTCCCTCTCTTTCCATCATAATTCTTCCCCTCTTTCCTCTTCCAACGTTCTCCTCACTCTTCCCTACTCCTTCGCCTCTCTCTCTCCCTTTCTTCCTTCCTTCTCCTCTTCCAATCTTCTCCCTATTTCACTCTCCTACCATCTCCTTACTCCATCTTCCCATCCTTTACTTTTCTTCCCATCTACCTCTCCCTCTTCTCACTCCTTCTCCGCACTTTCTCTTCCTTCCTTCTCCTCTTCCCCCCCCTTCATCTTCATCTTTTATCTCCTTTTTGCTGATCAAACAATTTTTTAACCCCTCTTTTAGTGATTTCTATATTCTCATATGCAAAAACGAAAAAATCGGCCTATCTTGCTACACAGCTTCCGAGGAGGTCTGAGTACAAAGCTTTTGTTTTAAACAGATCTTTTCGGCATTTTTATCAACTTTTTAGCCAAATCCCGAAAAAAAAAATAAGCGTTTTATATATATGATATTTTTATATTCAAAATCTGAGTCTTCTTCTTCTTTCTTGGGCTGTGAAGGGGGGTAAGGAGGACGTTGTGAAGGACGGGGGTAGGTAGGGGGCTGTGAAGGACGGGAGTAAGGGGAGGATTGTGTAGGAGGATAAGAAGGGGGTTGTGAAGGACGTTGTGGTGAACGTGGGTAAGAAAGGGGTTTATTATAAGAATCTTGTCTAAAAGGGGGGTTATAAGAAGGAGGTTTGTCTCTATTAGCATCCCTAGGATATTGGTCTCTACTTAACTCTCTACTGGGGTATTGATCTCTATTAGCATCCCTAGAGTATTGATCTCTACTGGGATCCCTATTACTATCTCTATTAAAATCTCTATGAAAATCTCCTCTACCATCCCTAGGGTACTGATCTCTACTTAAATCTCCTCTATTACCATCCCTATTAAAACTACCTCCTCTATACTGTTGATCTCTAGAATATTGATCTCTTGGAGGGTATCTATTATCTGGTTGTCTAAAAGAATATGGTCTACTATCTCTATTACTATAATCTCTATTACTACTGAATTCCCTACTACTACTACTACTACTATGATCTCTACTATAATCTCTATTACTAAATTCCCTATTTTGACTTACACTTTTTTCTTGATATTCTTTTACAAATTTAGGTACCCCCTCCTTTACCTCACCTTCTTCTTCCTCCCCTTTCATAACATCATTTTCTCCCATCACAGGATAATTCTTCCTTAATTCTACGATCTTCTGTTCTACTCTCCCCAAATCAAAGGGCAAATTAAATACTTCTGGTTTACTTCTTAAATCTATTACTCTATTTGAAGTAGATCTCCCTACTCCTACTCTACAGATTTCATTTAAAGATTTATACATTTTAGAGTAATTATCAAACCAAATATCATCTAAAATCTTCCTAGTATCATTTATTAAAAGGGAATACCGGACTTCATCTGTAGAAATTTCTAAACAATTTAGATTTGTAGGATTATTATAAACATTTGTGTAAATCCAAGAGGGTGGATCTAATAAACTGGTAGTTTTAGGATGAATGAACCTACATCTATCTCCGTATCTACAAGAACCACTAAGATAGTTCCTACAAAGATTCTTCATAAGGAAGGGATACAAAAATAAGAATATAAAATAAGAATAAGTGTTTGTTTGTGTAGGGGGGGGTGGATGTGGGGAGTGTGTAGAGGAGGGGGGAAGGTGTGCATGATAAGGATTGTGTGGGGAGGAATGTATGATAATATGAGGGTATTTTTGATATTTTTCAGATCATGGCGGTGACATTGTAAAAAAATTGGGTTACAAACCCGAAAATGCTGTCTAGAAGAAAATAGACAAATGTGTCATAAAATTAAGTGTGAAAGTCATGAAATCTAGTTTTTTTGCGAATAGACTGCCCTATGCCACGTTCTCCGTAAGTGTCTCACTATTTATTATAGGGCTTATTTACCAAAACGGGATCTAAAGTAAGGCGACTTTATCCACTTAACATCTTAAAAAGCTTAAAAAAATAGATAATCAAAGACTAATCAAAAAGAAAACAGCGCTAACAAAACACTTAAAATTAAATTTTATCAAGCGTTGCTCTTTTTTTTAACAAGAAATATTTTTAAGGCTTAAGTTTAAAGCTTAAATTTTTTGATCAAAACAGTCGTATACGTTGCTTTTGATTTGATTCGTTTGACCTTGGGTCGTTTTGAACTTTAATATTCACCATCAGAAATCAAAATCTTAAGTTAATTGTTCTGTTCAACATTGTGTGTTGATACATTAGTTTATTTGATCGGGAGAAGAGGTAGATTTAAGAGTCTCACCCTTATAGTCCCTCTCAACCTAGTTATCCTTATCCGCTGGGAGTCACGGAGCGGGGACTTCGGTTTTTTTATTCCTTCCCTTTTACTTTTTAAACATTTAATTTTTACGGGATAGTTCTGGAGACGAGACAGTGACTAAATCAAAGTCACGTTGATCTTTGACATTAAAAATAAAGCATTTTTAGATTAAAAAAACTTTTATGGCTTAAAAGCATCTTTATTTCTGGCTTCAAATGACAATTTTTTTTATTAACTTCGAAAAAAAAAGTTGGAACGAATTTTAGAATATGGCCAAGTTAAACCACTTTTTAAATAATTTTGGCCGTTTGAATTTTGTGGCGTTAAAGAAACTTATCTTAATGCAAATCGAAGTCTGGGCGCACTCATTTTTGCCAATTTTCAAATTTAGATTTTTTTGGAAAAACTGACGTTTTCTGTTTATAAAAAATGCTTTTTGACTCACTGATTTTGTTAAGAGTCGTGTTTGTAATGTATTTACTATTAATTTAACCGTTTATGGTTTAAAAAAAAAACGATATTTGTATATCTTTTAGTTGTTTTTTTTAATCTATCAAACGTAAACAAAAATAAATTAAATTGAGAAATTCTTGTTTTTAATTAATTGGCAGATAAATATGAATCTTCTCTACTATGTTATGTAATGGACTACGTTATACCAGACATTTTAGGTTTTTTTTATTTAAAATTTCATCTTTTCAGGTTTTAATTGAATGAAAAAATTTTCGTAAAAAGCTATGCATCAACTTAATACAAAAAATCTCTAAGAAGACGAACCATTTAATTTAAATTATTTTTTTCTTATAGATCATTCTTTATAATCCCCGTTTTTAATTATAATTACACTCTTTTAAATTTTTCTCCAAGCAATTTTATCAATTTTTTTTTAAAATTTTTTAAAAAATTGATTTAAATTGAAAATTTTTTTTAACCCCATGAATTTGCTTACTGTTTTATTAGTTTTACTTTCGAACATTTACAGTCTAAATCCGTATGTTTACATTGATACTGAATACTTTGTTGAACATAATTTTTGGGAACCTATTGAGAAGTCTCCAGATCTTAATAAAAAGAATTTGTGTAGTGTTAGGATTAAATTTGAAGAAAGAGATGAACACCTTTGCACTATTGAATTGCCTAATGATTCAGATTATCGTTATGAAACGAATAATAGTTATTACTCTAATATAAACAGGTCGGATGTTAGAAATATCATTAGTTATTTAAAATCTCAAAGAAAAGATAAGGCATATCTAAGATTTGAATTTTATTACACTGATAAGTCTCATGAATACGCTCGTAAGGCATTTTTAGATCATCGTAATCTAGAATGGTACAAAACTTTCAAGGTCGTAGAATTAAAAACGGAAAATACTATTGAATTTTCTAATGATGAACCAAGAAATGTTGTTATGCATCACGTAGAAGAGAGATTTAGGAATTTAATCTTAAATGATTTAATTATCTTCAACAACAAAATCTTAAAAGAATGGAATGGAGAATTTGAGGAGAAGCCTAATTTTGATCTTTACTATTTTAAAAATTATTCGGATTGCTTTAAAGAACTTAAAGGATTTATTGACAGTTTAAAATTTTTAGTTTTGTTTGATGACACTTCTAATTCAGCCACGTTCACCACTTCCAATCAAGAAACAAATACTATCACGTATTCTTCTGTAATTGAAAATTTAACAGAAAAATTTGGCAAGGATTTTGAAAATATGAACACTGATGAAAAACGGATTTTAAAATCAGTTTTTGATTCCATCTGCAAAAGTGTTACAAATGAGTTACTTAATGATAAGATTGTCTTGCCTTTAGGTAAATCATACACTATTGATTACCATTTCGAAAAGTTATACGCTTTTATTATTAAGAAAACCTGCGAGACTCAGGAAATTTGTATCTGCCCTGATCGATACAAATCAAAGAGGGCCTTTTGTCATCATTATCCTAATGACGCACACGAAAAAATGAATTTAAAGAAAATTTTATTGTTTGATCTTTATGAAACAATCTCAAAATATTTTTTTAATTTAACATCAGAAGACTATGTTGAATTTGAGAAAGTTGTTTGTGATTTTTATAATATGATCAAATATCTTAAGAATAAGTTTCGTGATGAATGTCTTCAGTTAGATATTCAATGTTTAAGAAAAAACAAGGCTTATTCTAAACCTATCGTGATTAATGATTACAAGTGTAGGATTGTTAAAGGAATTGAATTATATTTTCCGAAAAACTCGGAAACAGGTAAACTAAAGGCCTTTGACAGTGAAGGTAAAGAAATTGAGATTAAGAAAGGTGTTGATTATTTTAAGACTTCAAAATCCACTATTTTTATTACATTTGAAAATATTTTAAGCAAAAAAATTAAAGAAATTGAAGTATTTTCAGAAAACAATGAATTTTCAAAAAGATTTTGGATCCTGGAAGATTTGAGAATTAAAGAAGATGAATCAGATATTAATTAAACAATAATTTAATTTATAATCTAATACAGGGTCTTTAGGTGTACATATCTATCAAAATTATACAGTCAATTACCCTATTACGTGATTTTTCGTTCCGCGTTATGGTGAAAGTGGGGTTTAAAAGTACCGGGTAATTGGGGAGTTGACTGTATAAACCAGTGTTTCTCAACGTGGGGCGTACGCTTCATTGGGGTAATTTGATACTCTAGGGCAGTGATGGCAAAACACTGCCCCGTGGGGCATTTACTGCCCCACGAGAGAATTTTTCAATGCCCCACGGGCCAGGAGTTATTTTTTTTTTTATTTTACTTACAAAAATTTCTCGACAATATTTTTAATTTAAAATACGAAATACACTAAGTACATTAAAAAAAAATAAGTGTTGCCATTATAAAATTCATTGAAACATTAAATTCGAAGTTTTATATCTTTCTATTCAATATGTTCTATTTTAGTTAAAGATTTAACGTAGTTTATAAAGATTTTTTGGTATATATATTCCACTTGATCGTTTGTTACTAATCATTTTTATAGGAATCCAATGACGAACATTATTTTAATTTTTATATTTTGATCGCCATAAACTCGCCATAGTTTTGTTTAAACGGACAACCACTAATAGTGGTAAGCAAAAAAAAACATAGGTTATCTTTCAGACCAAGGCGGTTTTCTTATATCTTTTCTGCTATTATCTGTTTTTTTGTTTCTTTTTTAAATAAGTTATAACTCTTATTAACATATAAATGTGTCTTTGTCCGCATTTTTACCATGGCTAGTTTACGGTTATCAAATTTTTTCATTTACATCAGAGTTTGCCGAAAGGTCTGACCAGTTTAGAAGCTTAGAAGGCACCTTGAATCACATAAAATATCCAGATTGTATAACTTTTGATTTTTTTTTAAACTAAGTGATTTTTATTGGTTGAGACTTGAAAAATAGAAATGCTATCGGTTAATTTTCAGAATAGTGTTTGGACCTCTAAATTGTCGAGTTGAGATTTATTGCAGAAAAAATGGAGTTAGAATGGGGTAAAGTAGGTGTGGCACAATTATAAAGAAGAAATAATAAAAGTGTGGTCAAGTTTTCCAGAAAAATAAATGATTTCAAAACAAAAGCAACAGCTCTTCTTACCTTTTTGTTATCAACTTTCTTCTGTGAAACTTTTTTTTTGACATCAATAATATCAAGCCGATCAAACGTAATCGACTTTCTAATTAATTAAGCGAGGTATTTTTGGTTTTCTAAAAAAACAAATTATAATCCAGACATGGAAGGATAAACAGATGATTCATCAAAAAAATCTAATTAAATAAATCTACTTTTAAACGTTTTTAACTGTCATTTCTCTATATTTCAATAAAAATTTAAAATGTGTGTTACATTTTCTGCTCTTTCAAAAAAACTTAAATTAACACAAAAATAGCTTTCGATAGCTCGTCAAACCATCTCATAGCAAAATTTTAAATGGCAAATAACAAATTCATAGTCCAAAAACGAATTTTTTTTCAATGCCCCACGTGCTGGTTGAAAATTTCCATTTTTTTGCAAAAATGCCCCACGGGCCTCTGAAGTCTGCCATCACTGCTCTAGGGGGGCATTTTCGACTTTTTCTAGAAAAAAAACCCTTTTGTGAAGGTGGTTTTTTATTTTGCAAAATCAGGGGGGCATTTTATATTACACCAAGACCCCGCTTTGCGTCGCTAATTCGTTCCTGAAAAATGCGACGCAAAGTAAATCACGATTTGGGTTCAAAACAAGAACAAAGTCGTTGGTATTTCCTAATTTTTTTTGAAAAAGGTAGTATACGACATCAAATTTTTAATTAACAAAAATTTTTGTGCAACTAATCTTAAATAAGAGATATTTTTTACAATTAAAAAAAACTTTTCATCAATAAAAGTTTAATTAAGCGCTTCTTGGTCAGTTTTAGACTCTATATCATGGTTGGATTTTTTATGAAAGTATTGATCTTGTTTTGACTGAACAACCTTCTTATTGAGAGAATTATAAATATCTTTGTAACAATGTATATTTGAATCTAGCGCTTTATATTAGTGATTTAAACGTGACAAAGTACGCCTCAATAAGGGCAAATTGACAATGTGAGGGGACATTACAAATTTTTTAGTTTAAATTACACCTCCTGACAAAGGCATTTTTTATTTGCATGTGTAAAAGAGACATGGTGATTTCAAAATCTCAAAAGTTGGATGAGTGCCTAAAAAAGTTAATAACCACTGTTCTAAAATGTCCATTGATTTTATTATTAAAAGTAGAGCCAGACTTATCACCCTCTTTTATTTTGGTTGTATCCCTATTTTTAATTGATTTAATCGTTGAAACTTTTATCTCTAATTCTCTGTCAATATCTTTTGATTTTCCTAATAATCAAATATTTCAATAATATCTAGCCTTTTTTCAAGCTGATAGTGATTTACTATATTTTAACCGGCTTTAGTTCCTCTCATTAGGTAAAGAAATTTTTTTTTTAAAAAGCAACGACGCAACTTCGAAACTCAAGCGACGCAAAGCGAAGTTGGTGTTAAATAGGTATGCGACGCAACTTCGAAACGACGCAAAGTGAAACGACGCAAAGCGGGGTCTTGGTGTATTCCATAAGGTAGGGGGGCATTTTTGATTTTAAAATATCTAAAATGGGGCGCGGCCCAAAAAGGTTGAGAAACACTGGTATAAACAAAAAACATAAATGATAAATTAATTAAATCATTATACAGAACCAATGATATCGCATTTAAACCTAAAAAAGTATTCGATGAGCGGTTCCAGCATATTTTTGTGAAGGGATGTCTCCCCGACACGTTACCGGCGCTTTCTCCAGAATTAAAATTAAATGTTTTTACTCAGGAGAATAGAGGTACATACAGAGATAATGTCTTTGGTTACTCACGATCTAGATGATTCTGGCCGCTATGAACCCCGGAGCCGTGGTCTGATATTTTTTCTTTTCTTGGTTTTAAAAAATAAATATTTTTTTGGAAATGACTAATTCTGGAGGAGATATCGCGAGTGAAATTAAGTCACGTCAATATCGTGATAAGTGTATTAAAATGATTCTATATCTGTTTAAAATAGTATGTGGTGTGCAAAAACTTATTAATGATTTAATTGAAAATTTTAATCAATAAAAAAAATTAAATCAATTTAAAAAAAAAATCGATTTTGCCCCCAAAATGATACCTGCAATATCTGTAAACAACAACTACGAATTAAGAACAAAACAAAATTCTCATAAGATGACCTTTGTAAGATTAGTAAAGCTTATATGTTCATGATGTTTAATGAATATTTTATACTAAAAAATGGCGTTTATTGTTCTGAATCATGTGAGTCTTTAATTAAAAAAATTTTAAGCAAATCGAATCAATCAGAAGAGCGTGAAGAAGTTTTTAATGATAATCGTGAAGAAGTTATTAATGATAATCGGGAAGAAGTTTTTAATGATAACCGAGAAGAATTTTTTAATGATAATCGGGAAGGATTAAACATCATAGGCCAGGACCAGGAAGGTTCTGAAGAACAAATCGAGATATCAGTGGAATTTTATGAAATTGAATTTTTACCACCTTCTGCAGCTGGCCCAGAAGATGTAAGAAAAAGCAAAATGATATTTTCCTTATTAACTTCATATTTTTTAAATTTAGATCGTTTTATAGAAAAAACAGCGCCCAATTTAAAAAAAAATATCAAAGAAATAAAAAATCTTATAATAACAGTTGAAAACATTCTTAAAGAAAAAAACAAATTTAAGCCAAAGACCTTTTCTTGCTTAAGTAAATGTTTTGGACTAAAACCAGCGTTAGGAAAATTTTATTGGTTAGAAAATGTTGAACAATTCTATGAAGAAAAGAAAACTTTTTACGCAGACTTTGATTTCAAAATTATTAAAAATCTAATTGAAGCTGTTCAATTGGCTAGACAGTTTAATGATTTTAGATGTGAATTTATAACGTCTTTGTCTTTAAAATTGCATCCTGATCCAGAAGATTTAAGCAAAAGATTCAATGACTCGAAAATTGATAAGGCTGCTATAATTCTTTTAGAAGAAATAGATGGCCTTAAGAAAGTTATTAAAGAAGATAAAACACAGATCGAAAAAATATTATCTGTTCTTTCAAAATTCAATTCAAAGACTTTAGAAGAGTTAGAAGCGGTAGTAAAATTTGATGAAACCCCTTATAATTAAATTAAATTGTTTTTTAATTTAAGCACTCAAAATGTTTATGTTTATATTTTAATGAGGGAAATGGCCTGTAGACGGCTATACCTGACAATTTAATCACGTTTATAAACTGTAAACCTTTGACTATGTTTTTTTAATGAAAAAATAAGATAGCTCTAAAACGTTTTTTTATAAACAAAATAAACAAATCAAACAAAATATTAGCGAAAATAACCTTTTTTGAGAGTCGGATTGTTTTTTTTTTATTTTCTGATGCTTAATTTTTTATTAAAATTTTTTTTTATAATTCAACGATTTTTTGGCCACAATTACTCTTTTAATTACATACAGAACAAATCTACATCAAGATATCAGAAATAAAGTTTTTAGTTATGAAATAATTTTAATCAAGTTTAATAGTATATCATGCATCAAGATAGTTTTTTATTATTTGAGAAGTCTAAAGATGTCACTTGAGTCACTTGTTTGCCATCACCGGCTATTAAAAAAGTGATTAAGGTAGTTTAAGGGAATATAACTTAAAATCATAGCCCATTTAACTTCACTTTATCCCTCTTACATAATTACCCCCCCCCCCCCATTACCTCATTTTCCATATCAAGTATATCACCATCCCTATTACCACCACCCCCACCACTTTCATAACCCTCTTTATCCATCTCCTCTTCTTCTTCCTTTCTATTTCCTTTTCTAATTCTGTACTTGCTTCTTTTAAATAAATTTCACTTATTCTAAATTATCAAGAAGATTATCAACTGGTCCTTTCTTTTCTTCTATTAAATGAGTTATGTACTGGTTTAAGGTTATCAATTTCTTAGCATCTTCTTTTATACTCAATAAAATATTTTTTCTTCTCAAAGATTCCAAATGAAGATTTAGAACAGGAAGTGATAACTTTGGGAGTAAAGAGGATCTTAAATGTAAGTAAGAATCCAATACACCTTTCTTTACTCTATGGTACTCCAAATTATAGTCATTTAAATTGATAAGATTTTTAACTTTTGCTTTATCTTCTTCTGAAAGGATGACCTTTGAATTAAAAACTTTAAGATCTTGTAAATTAGATTCAAAAGACATAAATAAAGAGAAATGAGAGGGATTTAATTAAGATCTGAAACGTGTTTTAAAAACACTAGAAGGGAAAGGTTAGAGTGGGGGTAGGGAAGGTTGGGGAAAGGGAAGAAAGGATAGATATTGAAAGGACTACTGCCTGCCTTTTTCCTTAACTCTTCCCCTTTACTAATCCCACTTACTTAATCCCTCTTCGCCTTATCCCCCTTACCTAGTCCCCATTACCTTTAACCCCCCTAATTAATCCCTTCTTACATACCCCCCCCCCCCCTTACCCCCTACCCTTACTTACTCCTTCCATTCTCCAATTTAAATCTACCCCTCCTCTCACACCCCTATGTTAATTGAAGACGAAGCCCTTTTAGAACACCAACTTAAATATTGCTCTCAAGTCCTTAATAAACTTAGGAAAAATAGTAATGCCTTTCCTTTCCTTGAACCAGTTGATCCTGTAAAACTCGGAATCCCTGACTACCCTTTAAAAATTACTCATCCTATGGATTTATCGACCATAAAAAAGAAATTGGATTCTAAAGTCTATACTTCTCCTAAAGAATTCTCTGATGATGTTTATTTAATGTTTAATAATTGTTATACTTATAATCCTTCTACTTACGAAGTGTATCAAATGGCTAAAAGTTTAGAAAATATTTTTAATGAAGCCATGACTCACTTACCTCAGGAAGTCGTAAAGAAGAAGAAAAAGGCTAATGATGTGTTTATTCCGGATAGGACTAAACAACCCAAAAGGAATATTAGGACTATGGATTCCATGAAATTAGAGGATTATGAATTTTGTGCTGATATTCTCCATGAATTAACCAAGCCCAAATACAAGGCTTTGAATTGGCCCTTTTTAGAACCAGTTGATAGGAATTTAATACCTTCGTATTATGAAATTATTAAAAATCCAATGGATTTAAAGAAAATGAGAGATAAATTAGATCAAAAGGTCTATGGGAGTGTAGATGAATTTATTCAAGATTTAAGATTAATGATTGATAACTGTTATAAATTTAATGAAGTAGGAAGTGATGTCTATAATTGTGGGATAGGCCTTAATGATGTAATTAATAATTTAATTTCTAAATACGAACCAAAGGATATCAAAGGAAGGATTTTAGAATTAAAAAAGAAGATCTTGGCTTATACTAAAGAAATTAAACAATTGGAGAATAAACTCCAAAACAAACCGGATAATACTGTACCATCTATAAGATGTTATCAATTAAGTGAAAGGATTGATATTGGAAATAAAATTTTATGCCTAAACAAACAACAAACTGAAAACGTGGCAAGGATCATCCAAAAACATGGGGCAGGGGAGTACGTAGAGAATAATGAGATTGAAATTGATCTTAAATTGGTACCTGATAATGTATTTGAAGAAGTTGATATGTACATTTCTAAGTTGGATGTAGGGATTGATGATGAAAGGAATGAAGAGATAAATTAAAAATTAAATAAAAATGAATTTGATTTAAAAAAATAAAATGTGTTGTGTATGAGGTGGGGGGGGGGGGTAGAATGAGGTAAGTAAACGTAGTAGTGGGGTAGAGAGACGTTATGAAATTTTAGTTTTTAAAAATTTCCCAGGCCTTCCTTGGGCCATATCCCCATCCTCTCTACGTTAACCAGACTTACTTTTATCCACGCTTCATACTTTCCTTGCCCAAAATTTCATTATCCCCCGTTCACTACCCCTCTCCACGTTTATTACCCCATCTACGTTCATTGCCCCCCCCCCCCTTTAACACTTTACTCAATTTTCCAAAACAACCCCTTTCATAAATGTCCTCAGATTTCCCGAATTCACTTTCTTCAAAATTAAGAGCTTGTAAAATTTGTTCACAACTCAAACCTTTAAGTTCATTTAAATCCAATGGCTGTGAGAATTGTCCTATGTTTGATAAAGATGATGAGATACTTTCTAATAAATTTAAAGGAATGATAGGACTGGTAGATCCAGAAAAGAGTTGGGTGGCTAAGTGGCAAAGGATTAATGAAAATAAAAAAGGATTGTACGCTATGACAGTAGAAGGAGAATTAAGTGATGAGCATATTGTTGAAATAGAAAAGGCTGGTAAAGTTTATTATGATAGAAGTAGTTCATTTAGATTGGAATAGAATTTTTTTAAATAAATTTTTTTTATTTTTTGTAAGACATTTATTGCTTAGGGGCTAATTGCCCAACATCCCCTCCTCCAGAAGGGTAGTCTCACCAACACCATTACAACCACCAAATAAACCTTTCAAATCATAGTGCCGCTTCTTTAGTAATCTCCCGTCCTCAGTCTTAACCACATACGAATCATTCTCACATTTATATAAAACCTTACCTACTTGCGTAAACCTACCTTTTTCTGCCTTACTCCTCACTCCCAAATTGTCTCTTTTAGCAATTCGCACAATCTGATTCTCATTAAATGATTCTCTATACCTTTTCTTAAACTTCGTTGCATAATCTCCTAATTCGTTATTCTCTATCACAACTAAACCCGAATCTTCTTCTC
>KB909403.1:6575-31443 GCA_000383075.1 Nosema bombycis CQ1 | reverse complement strand
ATCTAGAGGATCCCCTTAATGAAATGTATTTATTTCGTATAACACAATTAAAATAAAAGTTGAAGTTAATATGCTGTATCTAAACTAAAAAAACAAGGATATTTTAGTTATGTATATTTTTAATTAAAATCGCTTTAAGTTAAAAATTATAGAATTTTTACATTCGTTTGTTATAAAAACGAAAAACAAAATCTCTTTAAACATAACAACTTTAGCTTTTACAATTAATTTTACTTTTTTTACAATCTGCATGATTAAAGAAATTAAGTTGTCATCGACCATTAGAATAAAGTTCTTAAGTTTTCTAAAAAAGCATTTCTGCCTTCAAAGACGCAAAGGAAAGTCTTCAAAGAGTATTTATTATAAGTTATAAAATGGATGTTTTTACGATTTTTTTTTGTGTTTAAGTCTTAAGCATACCTACAAATAAAAAGTTTGATTTTGCGCTAAGTAAAAATTCCTTGTCGAACTGATAGCATTTAGCCAATTAAAAATATTTTATTTTTTTAAACATATTTTTGTCATCTATTGTACATTATCAAATTTTTTGTTTGATCAATCAGTTATATTATAAAATTATGAGATCATTTAATTAAAAATAAATTAAAAATTAATGGCTATCCCATGAATATTGCTGCAATATCGATGCTAGTTTCAGTAATTTTAGCCGCACAAGAAGAGGTATCAAAGAAAATTACAACGAATGTAAAACTTATAAGACCTAAAACCAATAAAGCACCAAAACACTCCAAACAAAAAGAATCAAAAATTAAAAAACAGCCAACTAATGTTAAAAAGGAGAAGAAAAAAGCGCCCAGCTTTAAACAAAAAGAAGATGAGGAAAAAATTGAGAATCCCAATAAAAGAATACAACCTAAAATATCTAAAGACGCCAAAGATAAAGATCAAAAATCTAAATCTAAAGAAACTGCAAATAAATTAAAAGTTGCAAAAACCATCAGGACCGAGAAAACTAAAAAACTCAAAACTAAAGGCGAAAAAATTAAACCGAAAGATCCTAAATCCAACAAGTCTAAATCCACACAAAAAACCAAAGTTGTAAAGAAGAATGCTTCAGAGGAAAAATCTAAATCTCAGAAAGTCGCACTAAAGAACGAATCTAAACAAATGGTTTCTGAAAATAAGTCTTTGCAAATTCTTGAAGATAAAAATGAACACTCTAAAACTCGTGAAGAAAAACCTTCGGGCGACGATCCTCAAGCATCCCATAGTGCAGATGTTTTAGAACAAAACGAATCTCAAAATTTAAAATCTGAACAAAGTCAAAAATCTTCAACCTTAGAGGAGATCGATCAAAATAACAAAACTATTACCACTGAAACAAATAACAACGATCCAAAAGATATATTATTAGCGGATGATCCTAAAGCCACACCTCCAGAAAATGTTTTAAAAGAAACTGATGCACAAAGTACTCAATCTCAAAAAAATGCTGATAGACTTAACTTCTTTTCTAAAGCACATAATGAAGAAGATTATTTTGGCGTATATGACTTTGATTTTGTTTGATGGTTAAAATTTAAAAAGAAATTATATTTGTCCTGATGCCTTTTTTTTACAAAGTAGCTGGTTTATTTGAAACTTAAAAAATAAAACTGATTAACTGTATAATTTTAAGTCATTTATCGATTATTTTAATCTTAGATGAATAATTGTCTAAGGGTTAAGGCTATTAAATAATGGATGCATTTGCACATAAATTTTGTCGTGTTGCACATTTAAAATTATTTTTTATAAATAATTGCCTATGTATTGTTGCACTTTTGTTTATACAAATAAAATTACTCCACCAAGTGATTTATATTCATAAAATATTTAGTTAAATGAAATTACCTTTTTACAGAGTTTCCCACCCCCTTATACCCATGTTCCCATTTCATAGTCACATTGTCCCAAATCCCTATACCCATGTTCCCATTTCTTATACCCATTTTCCCATTTCTTATACCCATGGAAAAAAAAATTTAAATATTAAAAAAAAAAACAGATACAAAGCAAAAACATTAAAATTTTATTGGATAATATCTTGTCTCTTTCGCGCCTTTCTTAACCAAATTTTTACATTATCATAAAATCTTGGCGTATCCGTTTTGTTTTATTTTTAAGCTTTTTTCAATGGGTATAAGAAATGGGAACATGGGTATAACTTGGTGGGACAATGGGTATAAGAAATGGGAACATGGGTATAAGGGGGTGGGAAACTCTGTAATTATATCATAAAAATTTTATTTCCGCAAAAGGGAATCTAATCAGTTATTTACTTAAGATATTTATACTCATTATGTTTTGACCGTATTGTCTATTTAAGACTTTTAGTATTCACCGATACAAATTAAACTAACTGAAATCACAAAGTTCTTTCTAAGAATAAGCCCTTATAGGCATAATATTCTAATCAAATTAGGTGTTTTTGAGAGCAAATAAACTAATGTTGTGTTCAAATAACAAATATTATGTTATTAAACAAATTAGCCCGTTGATTTTTAAACAATAAAATTTGATCGAACATTAATTTTTTTTTAAAAATAAAAAATAATATATTTTATTCATGAAAAATCTTTTACGTTACGTTAATTAATAATGATGGAAGTAACACCATAATGAAATATGTGTTTTTTTATAAGTTAAGTTAACCTTGTTTTAATCTAACACAGGGATGGGCAAACTACGGCCCGCGGGCCGGATCCGGCCCGTATGAGGTTTTTATCCGGCCCGCCGATGGTTCTGTAAAAAAAATTACATTGCAAAAATTCGAATTAAAAAATATTTTTTTAACTTATATTAGTTCATCTACTTATAAAATATAAAATTTATTTTCTATCTATGCACAAAATGCTAAGGAGACAGTTGTTTAGTGCGAAAAAGTATATAAAAAAGCTTTAAGCTTTAATCTGAGTGGTTTTGGACTTAATGTCTTTTTGATCATCCGGCCCGCGGCACTATTTTTTTTTGACCATCCGGCCCGCGAGAAGAATTTTTTTAATTTACCGGCCCGCGATCCAAAAAGTTTGCCCACCCCTGATCTAACAAATAACCTAAAAATCAATCGTTTTAAACTTGAAAATTTAAACCTAAATATAATTTTCATTTCATTTACAACACCTTAAGCTTTGTTTGTTTAATGGATCAGTTTTTAAATATTTTATACTATGAGGTCAACTAATTAATATCAATAAATATAAATTAAAAATGAATAAACATCCCATGAAGATAAAATTAATTCCTATACTTATATCTATTTTTAAAGCCATTCAAGGAAGGCTTGGGGTTGAACCTAGAGAAATTCTTGACGAGACCAGACTTTATCATATTAAAGATTCTGAAAGAATTTCCGTTATTTCTAAACCTCAGGCAAATAAAGATAAATTAGAGGAGAATGAAGAAAAAGAAGAAAGCGATAAGGAAGAAGAAGAGGATGATGATTCATCTGCATCTGAAACTGATTCTTCATCTGAAGAAAGCAAAGAAGAAGAATCGGACGAAACAGACCGACATTCATCGGGAGAAAGTGAAGAAGATGATGACGACGGAGATGACGACGAAGAAGAAGAAGAGGAAGGTGACGACGACGAAGATGATGATGATGAAGAAGAAGAAGAAGAAGAAGATGATGATGATGATGATGATGATGACGAAGAAGATGATGATGAGGAAGATAATTCATCTGAAAATAGCCAAGAAGAATCGGCGTCAAGAAACGAAAGTGATGAGGAAGAGGAATCATCTAGAGAAGAATCCAACTCAAATGAAAGTAAACGAAGCGAGGATACGGCGTCAAGAAGCGAAAGTGGTGAGGAAGAGGAATCATCTAAAAATGAATCTGCATCAAATAAAAGTGGGGAAAGCGAGGACAGTAGTCAAGAAAGCACAAATGGTGATGAATCAAATGAAGAAGGTTCGTCTGATAGTAAAGAAGAGACTGATTCGGGATCCGAAGATAGCAAACAAAGTAGTGAGGAAGAATCAGAAACGGCATCTAGAAGTAGTCAAGAAGAGACAGAAGAGGAAAGTACAGAAAGTGAAGAAGAGACAGAAGAGGAAAGTACAGAAGGTGAAGAAGAAGAATCTCAGTCTAACAGCACTACACCATCAAGTGGTTCCCAAGATGTTACAGGTAAATCTCAAACCGGCCAGTCTGAAACTAGTGAGTCGGAAGACACTGATTATACTGAAACAAGCACAGATAATTCTTCTGGTAGAGTGTATTTAGAAAATGGTAAACCTCATAAAAAGCTTCCACATATCATATTTCCTCGAAGTCATATAAGACTTACTTTTACAATTAGTCGAAGTAGATAATAAATATTGTTTTGTATAATTTGTTTATTTAAATTAGGTTATTTTGAGACATTACTATTTTCTCTTACATTTAGTACACTTTTGTCAAAAAAATATGCTCTGTAAGGTAATTTCGTTAGACTAAACCGTCTAATATGAGAATAAAGTTTTACATATGTAACCTCGAGGTTTGAAAATTGTACGCGGCGAGCATTATTGCGATATAAAAAAAAATAAATTAAACGTGAAATTTAATTTTAAAAATTGTAGAATGCACATTCTTCCTTAAAAAAATCAATAACAGCTAATATACTTGATTTAAACATAATTATAATTAAGTATTAGTAATGTAAATCATATTCCACAGTTCGCCGCAAAATAAAAAATTGCAAAAAAAGTGCGCCTCGAAGTAAAAAGTTAAAATAATGCACTACAGCTCTACAAAAAGTTGCTTGATACAGATTTAAAGCGTTATACTAAACATTTTTTTTTACAAAATCGTAATGAAAAAATGTTATGTTTTTGGAAATTTTTCTATGTTTAAATTTTAATACATGAAATTAAACTTTTACCATCTGTCTAATCGACTAAAATATTTTTAATTATCCGAAACCTACACAAAAATCTTCTTAAATTGTAAACAAAAAAATTTAACCATCACTTTGATTTATCACTAATAGACAAAAATCAAAGTATATTTGATGTTAAATGTTGATTTAATTTTTAAGAAAAACAATTTGCAGATAGCAACTAGTATTTTGTAACTTTTTATAAATAGACGTTGTTCAAACAGCTTTTATGCTTTAAAAAAATATTTTAAAAACATATCACATTGTTTTCATCTTCTAATTTATGACTTTTTTAGATTAAATTTTAATCGTTAGTTATAAAGATATTTGCTTCAAGCAATATCGAACCTAAAACACAAGCTATATGAATACTAAATTTTTTATTGAAACTATAAAATGTTTTGAAATTATAGTTTTCACAACATTTAAGCAGTAATCTAATAAGTTGCCTTAATTTGCCACTGTTAAAATAAAACTTGCTAGAATAAAAAACGTGCTTAAAATAAACGCGCCATTAATTCAATTTTTTATGGCAGGTTTATGCAAAAAACTACAAAAATTTTGTTTGGTTGATCTGTTATTTTATTTGTTATAATGAGATCATTTAATTAAAAAACTATAAAGGAAAAAGTGAAAAATACCCCATGAAACTTTCTATGTTCTCTATGCTTGTAATAATTATTGGGGCTTCACAAACCACAGGGCCCCAAACTCCTAAAGTCGTTGTTACATCACAAGAAGGAAGTTCTACCGTCACAACAACTCAAACCGTGACTAGTGGTTCCGCAAGCGGGCCTGCAGCCCAAACCTCCGATTTGCCAACGAAAAGCGTGACAGCTGTAAATGGAAGCCCTCCGATCATTCCATCATCACAAGATCAACAATCTGCAGCTCAAGCACTTCGAGCTGTTGTTTCGTTACAAGAAAACAGTGTTGGCGCCGCAAAAACTCAGACTGCGACTAGTAGCACAACGGGTGGGCTTGCAACTCGATCCACCGATACGGTCCCAGCTAAGAATATACAAGTGAATGGAAACCCTACGACCGTAACAAGAACTGTACAATCGAGCCAATTACCCATTGTTTCTGTTAATCAGGATCAAATAACAACAGTTTCTTCCTCTTTAAACCACCAAAGTCCTAAAGAGGGGCAACCTTTACCAACTCAGGCTTCTGTTGCAAAAACTCAAGGCACGGCTAGAATCGGACAAACTTTACCGGCATCTCAGCCCCTTGCTTCGGGCCAAATTAGTAATAATAGTCAAACGAGAGGACAGACTCGAGAAGGACCTTCAGCTGCGTTATCTCCATCAACACCTAAACCCTCGGATCGGCAAAGGGGAAGTACAAATTTACCAGATACGCCCCAACATGACCAGCCTCCTTCTGCGCAAAAACACCAGCCAACAAACAACCCCCCTGCTGTGGCTAATCAACATCTTAGACCTACCGATCAATCATCTTCTCAACGTCCAGCAACTCAAGAAGCGGTGAATCAGGAAGAAAAACAACTTCCTGTTTCAAGCCAGAAGGTGTCTAAAGCCGCTAAACCCCCTAAGAGTAAAAAAACAAAATCTCACGAAGAAAAAGCTAAAAAAAGTAGATCTAAACGTAAAACAAAATCTAAGTCTGATAAAGAAAATGTCGAAAACGATGAAAAAAAGAAAAGTAAATCAAAAAGTTCCGACAAAAAAAAGAAGAGTGGTAAATTTAAAAAAAGTAAATCTAAAGACGCTGAAAAAAAGTCTAAAAGTGTAAAACTTAAAAAATCTGCTACTTAATAAATATTAATAAAAGCTTTGTTTCATATTTTAATATAGGTCCGTCTGCAAGTAATTTAATAAAATTACCGAATATCAAAATTTCAACTTCATTTTTATTATGATTTAGTTCTTAAAATCAATTTATAATGTGATTTTCTATTTTGAAGGTATATTTTGGAATTTTGCACGTTCTAAATGATTTTTATAACAGCTTTTCTATTGGATTTTTGTAATTTGAAGACTATAATTTTGGTTTTGAAGTCCGAAAAAATTAAAAAGGTGATTTTTTTCAAAATTATTTATCAAACCATTAACAAGAAATGTTCTTGGAACCCTCTTGAAAAATGAATGCCGCTTTAAAATTGTGGTTTCTCGTGTAATGGATATACGCACATGTCCTGCTTAGGGACAGGAACGGGTTTAGTTAAAAGCTTTTTATTGAAATGAGAAGATGTCATGCTTAGAGTTCGTGTCTGTGCGTCGTGAAGTGTCGTGTGCTTCGTATTGTATCGTGTAGGTGTCGTAAGGTTTCGTGAGTGTTTAGCCCCAACCTTTATTTATAGTTTTAAAGGGGCTGAAACATACAGATGAACTGATTGTGAGATATCAGTTCTGATCTTGTATGCTGATTGGTTCAGGTCATAGAACCCTGAACCAATCACACTAATGGAGAGATATCTCCATATCGTGACATGCACATAAGAACATCAATGGTGCAAATCTAGGCATATTCAAATCTTAACACGTTAACCGCCGCGATGTTTTGACAAAAACTGACCTACACACCGTTTAATGATCCTTGTTCTGTTTGGTAGATAGTATCTTAATATATATTTAAGAAGTTGTAAGACTTCATATTAAAAGGTTTAGACCTTGGTTATAGCCTTTTAGATGCGCGCCACACTTTTGAGACTTTAAAATTGCAATTTTTTTTCTAATGCAAGCAAAGATATGAAATTGACTGGGCTATAAGAGCAATTTTAACCTAAAAGTTCAAAAATCCCTCCTGTAAGGCGTACACTTTACGTTAGGAAACACGTTTAAAACTATTTTTTTTGTTAATATTTTCTGAGGCACTTAAGGTTTTTAATGTTTAAAAAATTTCTAACCATGCAAAAAACAGATTTAGAATATTATTTGCTGAAGGGCACATGTTCCGTCGACGATAAACATGATATTTTTTTTTAATTTAGGCATCGTCTGTATTTTATAAATATTTAGGTCTGTTTTATCGCTTATATATTCTTTCTTTTGTTTGTTAAAGTTTTTTAACACTTTCTTTGTAACATTTATAGTGATACTCTCAAGTGTTTTTTATTAAAAATTGAATAATTCTGTTATTAAGGCTGCTCGACTTTTCGTCCTCCAACAGAAAACCAGACACCCCTTTCTCTCTAAGAGGAAGCCCTCCTTACCATAACCTACTTTAAATATCTTAATTTATGAAAAATGACTGTATCTTAAGATTACGCTACGGACCACAGAAACATTAATATTTTTCAAATAAAATATCATTTAATCAAAAAACAAATTGATATAAAATTATATATAGTGATGTAATTGTTTAAAGTGTGTGAAAAACTTGTTTTTTGTTTTTTTTTTTAGTTAAAAGTATTAAAGCTCTTTATACAATGCTCAAACAGAGTCTTAAATACGTTAATTTAGTTAGTAAATATTTTTGATGCAATTTGTGCCATTTACGTCATTTATAACGCGTTTGCGTTTAATATATTCTACTATGAGATGATGTATTAACAAGAAAGATTTATTTAATTATTATTCAATCTGAAATAACATTTCTTTAGATCATCTAAATTCAGTTGCGAACATTTTTAAAAGTTACAGTAAAATTTTGGTTTGTTTGGTAGGTTCTTTTATCAGTTTTATATCATGAGGTCAATTAATTAATTTAATAAAAAATATAAATTGAAAAAAGGAAAACAGCCCCATGAAATATGCGTTTATTCTCTTCATATCCTCTCTTAGAACGGCATCGAGTCACAGACAAGTTGTTTTTCATCGGGGAGATCTTGAGTACGTTCAAGAAGGAAACAGATTTAAACCTGTGTTAGATGGAGATAGAATAGCAAAAAAGAAGTACAGATCATTAGAATTTAAACCTGATTTAGAAAAAAAAACCACTCAAAATATTGCGACTGATCAAAATAGTCGTCCTTCTACAACGAGCCACCCTGAAAATTCAAATCAACGAAACGATGCAGATGAAAGATCACATGAAGTTGAAAAGAAACGTAAATCATCTAGGAAAAAATATAAGAAGAAAAAAGACAAAGGCAATAAGGATTCTTTAGGAACAGAAAAAAAAAGTGTTAGATCAAAATCTCGTAAAAAATCTAAAAAGAATAAACCAAAATCTCGTCGATAAGATAACAAAAGGTGATTACAGAGTCACTCAAAGCTGTTGTAATCCTTGTAAATTGTATGCAAAATATAGTGTTTTGAAATTAATTACTTTTATCAAAAAATAACAGGAATTGAATCAAATTCGATAATAGCAATAAAACGTTTTTTCTTTTATTTAATTTTATGAGATAAGTTTGCAATATTTATAGGCAAAGAGTACAACTTCAAATATTAAATATATGCCGTGCGCGATGCTTGTTTTAAATGACATGTAGAGTCTCCATCGCTTCATTTATAAATATTTAGAGTTTATAAATGATATTAACAATTTTTTTGAGCATTCATACTAATTTTACATTTTATAGGTAAATTAAATGCATGAGCTGCGCTTGTGTCTCATTGAAATCATGCCCTATCGACATGAAGTTAAAATTTTTTTTTGTTTCCTACATAGCCAATCAACATTTTTCTAACAAGTTTGCATTTTAAGGCTGCCTGTATGATATATAATTTTTTAAGTTGACAAATAATTAAAATATGAATCTGGTATCAAAGTTTGTAATTTTTTATGAACATGAAATTATCAAACGGGCAAACATTTGACGGCCTCTGGTCTAAGGTCTTATTTCTTTTATATAACACATTTAAAAGTGTTAACATAAGGACGCTTTATTTATAATTCTGTATATCCTAGGATAATGATAGGAGACAGTTGACATGTAGGCCACCTATATTTTTCGTGCTCTAACAAATTATCAATCTGACTAATTTTATGCGTATAAATTTATATGAAACGCGATAAACCTTTTTAAACATATTTATAATCCAATAATTTTATATAAGTATCGACTAAAGCTGAGCTTTTGTACTAGAATGTACTAAATATTTTTTGAGTAAGAATATTTTGAGTAAATCAACGGGCTATTTTAAAGCTTAAATGTTTGAACAATAACCCACTGACCTATTTATCTCTTCTATCACTAACCTAAGTACACAAATTCACATTTTTTTGAAACTTATTTTGTACGGTAAAATACGAAGTTAAACCATTTTCCTCGAAAAAGTGTTTTTAGCAAAAATTTGCAGAATTTGCCTTCTAAAATACTTAAAAGCCACCTTAAATTAAAAAAATATTTGGTTAAATTTTTTAAAACATACCATACATTGTTTTATAAATCAAAGCTTAAACAAACAATCAGATCACAAATTGATAATTTCATAATGTTTTGTACAAATTTAATTTAATAATTGCTTTTGTTTAAAATAATTTTTAAACATTTAAAAACTCATTTAAAAAACGTAGAAAGAATTTTTGTTCTCCCTCTTCGTAAATTTTGTTCTTTAATGCGTCAATTATCTCAACCAAAATTTTTTTAAAAATGATATTTATAAAATTTTATTATACTTTGTTAACACGAGGAAAACTACTACAGATTTTTTTATCCTCCTTACCTTTTTTTAGGATGTTCGTTTTTTTGTTTTCAGAATCAGTTCTTTAATGATCAATCATGAAGTCATTAATTTTAATTAAATATAAAAAACCATTAAATGTTTTATGAAAATTTATTTAGTCTTTGTAATTTTATCAATTAGAAGCTCTTCATATGATAGTGAGGCACTTACTGATGAACCACCAAACGAATTAACTATGTATCCAACAAATTTTGAATTACGACCTAGCTCCTCGACTCAGGGATTGGAAAGTTTAATTGGAGATTTCGAGGAAGATGGATTAGATTCTTTAAAACAAGAGCGTACTGAATTAATTTCTAAAGAACCAAGAATTAAAAAATACAAAATTTTTTTTGATGAAGGTTATGATTATCCAGTTACTGTTTCTCCGAAAATTGAGTTAAATCGTTCAGAATATCCATGGCTAGAAAAACTGCAAAAACTTATTATTTTAGACAAAAATATGGGGATTGCAACCGATGAACTATATTATTTTCTTGATACAAATGTATGGCTCGAAGAATTACTAATTTCAGGAGATATTTATTTTAAAGATGATGTATCGCCACAAAACATAAAAATTGAAAATGCACAAAACTCAGATTTACCAGCATTATCAACATCGCCAAATAATACTAAAGATTTACTTTCGAATAATGTAGCTGAAAAACTTAACAGCAGCGTTGATAAACCACCCAATCAATTAGAATCACCTAAAAATCTTGATCATCCTGAGGTATTTGATGAACAACAAGTATCTTTAGAGGCATCAAGACCAAACATTAAAAATGAGTCCGAAATTTTTTTGCCTCGAAAATCTAATTCTGAAAATTCGAACATTCAAGTTTTTTACGAATTTTCAACTACACACCCTGAAAGTAACACACATGCACGACTATCTCAAAATTCATCAACTAAGTTAGACATAACGCCAAAACATTCAGGACAATTAAGGCATAACGTTTTAAGTGTTAAAAAGGAACAAACATTTAAAAAACCTAATCAAGGCTTTGGCATAAATACGAACTTTGATGAATCATCTAACAAACATTTTGAAAATTTAAAGAGAATTTTGTTATCTAAAAGGCCGCAAATTTTAACTAACAAAATAAATAACCATTCAGGATCACCAATAACACATACTTTAGTTGAGAAACGTGAAATTAATGATCTGAAACTAAACCCAGATAAAACTCAAACGCCGTTTAAAACTGATTTTAAAGTTCAAGGTGATAAATCCAGGCGTGCAAATTCTATTAAAGCTAAAAATTTAACCTCAAAATATCGCAAAAATAGCGATCTTGTGAAAGTTAAAGATAATCTAAAAAAAATAAAAACTAAAAAAAAATCTAAAAAACTCTTTAGGCGAAAAAAAAATATTGCTTCAGTGAAAAAAAAAGACGAACATAACATTTCAAACCTTCGTAAGGAGGATGATACTAATATTCATTCTCCGGTCGAAAACAATCATGACCTTAATACTTCAAAATATCCTAATGGTAGTAGCAAAAACGTTTCTTCTAACGATTTAAAACTTCCGTCTGCCTTGGAAAAGAAGTTTATTGTTACTGAATATAAAACGAAAAATTTTGAAGAAGATGAACGTTTAAAAGCTTCAGAACCAAATAATGCATTTTTCCGATCAAATTATAGTTCCACAGAAGATGATTCAGAAGCTCAAAAAGTTACACAAAACAACGATGTTAAACCTCAATATGATAAAACCGAGGTTGTCGACAGACAATTTTTACTCGATAAAAAAAGTTTTCATGAAGTTAAATCTCAAGATTACAACATTAAGCCTGTTGACAGTACATTTAAAAATAATAAATCAACCCTTGACACAAAGAAAAATTTAGTTTTTAATAACGGAAATGATCAATTAAAATCTGATGGTTCTTCTCAAAACATTGAATCTCAAAATCTTTTAATCCTTAAATTTACGGCTCGACGAAAAAGGTCATAATAAAATAAATGTTGATAAATGTTGTTTATTGTTGACGTCCGTACAACTTCTTGGAGTAAACTTTTTTTGATATTTCTAGCACAACTGCAAATCCTTATAGTCTTGTTTAATTTGGTTGAATTCGCTTAAAACTTTAAACCAGTGTCGGACAATCTTTTTGGAGCTGCGGCGCACATTCTTAGCTTTTTTGACTTCGCGGCGCACCTGTGGAATTTTATTTAAAATTCCTCATAGAAATGCCAAAGAAAAAGCAAAATTATGCAAAAATCGTATCTTTTTTGACGACATTCGTAAGTTTAAAAAAGCTTGTGCACTCTAATTTCTTTTTAATCTCAAATAATTACGTTTAATTAGTTTTTTTTATTTTGCAATAATGTTCGCGGCGCCCCAAAAAATCTTTACGGCGTACCATTTGCCCGACACTGCTTTTAACGCTAGTATGAAATGTCGGCTAATTCACATTAGAAGGCCTGAGCACAGCCGCTATTCACATTTTATAATGTCCATTTTTGACAAATTAATTGAGCGACACTTACTATAAATACTCTTGTTTTATAATAAACACCCTTTTATTAGTGTTTTTTCGGTATTCGATATAAATTTTCTTTTATAAAAAATTTCCCTCCCCCTGTAAATGAAAATTTTTAAATTTTGAAAAATCCGATCGAATACCAAAGAAAATCATGGAAATGAATTTAAAGTAAACCTAAAAAAATCACTGTTGTTTATATCTTTTATAATTTTATACTCTCATTTCTCAATAATAAATTCTCAGTTCTAACAGTAGGTAATCTGTACCTATTTTATAAATTCTAGAAACTGTGAGCCACCGGTAACTCACGCCTTCCTGAACATTAAAGCAAAGAGAGTTACAACGCATAGTAGAAAATTTGAAAACGAACTTCCTCTATCGTTAAAGTGTTATAAAAATGGGTAAATTCCCAATATCTGCCGTCTTAAAAAATATCTGCCGTTTTAAAATATTGCAAAAATATACGCATGAGCAAATTTTTTTTTTCAAAAAAAATATCTTTTAGAATAAGAATGAATTACCAATAAAAATTACAGATCACGCATTTCGACCTCATAATACAAATGCAAAACATTGAAAATTGCTGGTCATATCTTATAAAGCTTCTTTATGCCAGTTTAAAGTGAGAAAAAAATGTGTCCTGCTATGGGACAGGAACTGGGTTTGAGTAAAGCATTTATTGTATAAAGTTGGTGTTTACTCAGTGTAGTGTCGTATGTTCGTTCTGTTTCGTATTGTATCGTGTAGGTGTCGTGTAGGTGTCGTGAGTGTTCAGCCCCAACCTTTATTTATAGTTTTAAAGGGGCTGAAACATACAGATGAACTGATTGTGAGATATCAGTTCTGATCTCGTATGCTGATTGGTTCAGGTCAAAGAACCCTGAACCAATCACACTAATGGAGAGATATCTCCATATCGTGACAAAATGATTTGAAGGTTTCTTCTCTCAGTTTGCTTTTAAAAAGTAACCATTCCAGTATAAATCATTTTACATTAATTTTTTCTTAAAGGTTCAAAGAATAAAAATTTTAATCCAAAGCTTTTTTGTCAACTTTTCTTTAATGGTTTTTTTTGTATTTTTTTTGTAATTCCAATGCTCCCCCCTTGGTTTTAGTATTTTATTTTAAAACGGCAGATATTTTTTAACCCTTTGAGTGCTAAAGACGCATATATGCGTTTTTTCTTGCCCGTTCGTGTGGCCTAAAGACGCATATATGCGTCTTGTCAAAAAAAGGCATAGAGAGTCTAAAACAAGTGAAAAAGCTTTAAACATGTAAAAACTTTTTTAAAATGTATTATAATCCCTAAAAATTGTGTTTTCGTGCCTTCTTTATCTTATTTTTTTGGTTAATTTTTTTTTGAGTAAAATTAGTCTTAATTAAGATTATACATAGGTATTTTTACAAAAAGCCTCTCTAAAAAACAAGATTTTAGTTGAGCAAAACACTACAAAAAATATTTGGTAATCCGTTTTTTCAGCCAATGGGCCGAAAATTGGACAGCCATATTTAAAGACACATGTGTCTTTTAAAGTTTTTTATTATGTAAAACAAATTAATAAAGTAGAAAGAGCTAAAAACCACGTTTTCTTTATCGTTTCACAAAATTTATAAATAAAAAAAAAGTGATAAAAAAACATTGGAATTTTCTTAAAAAGCTTTTAAATAAATTTATTAATTGATCATTGTTCACTATATTATCTTACAAATTACTGAATTGTTCTAAAAGTGTTCAGGCCCTAGGCGAACCAACTTCGATTTTTACCCCCAGTCTATTTGAACGGGATGGCTAAAAAGTGGTCAGCACCCAAAAGGTTAAGACGGCAGATAATTTTTAAAACGGCAGATAATGGGAATTTACCTAAAAATGTACATAAACAAAAATTTTTTTACTTTCTTCTCATTTATTTTTATTTTTAAAAGATTATCATGAACTCAACAAAGCTGCGAAACTCTGATTTCGCACAAACGTGTCATCAAAACATATTTACATCAGTTTTAAAACACGTTTGTAAGTATTTTCAAGATTTATGTTAGTGTAAACCACCGGTAGTTCATGCCTTCCCAAACGTTTAAAACATTTTTTGAAAAAACAACTTCAACAATAAAATTGACGAAATTTGATATTTACAACACTTTAAGCCACTTAAAATTAGAAAAATTTTTGTTATTTTTTTTTAAAACATACTGACGTATCCCTCATGGAGATACGTCTCCAGAATGTTTATATTTGAATTGGTTTTAATGTTTTTATTAGATTTGTTGTTGTTTGAAGATGAGCCCCTAAAGTTGTCGGTAGCTCTGATTGGTTTGTTGGATTGTTGTTGATTCATAATTTTGTGGGGTTGAGGGTCATAATTTCTTATATAGTTTTATTTGTTTACAGAAGATAAGATAAATTAAAATAAACATTGATTAATTAAAATATAACATTGATAGATTAAAAAACAAACAAAACACGGTGATCAAACAAACAAAAATAATCACCGTAACTCCTACAACCATGTGGGATACCACACATACCATGCAGTCAACCTTCCTATAACGCGGTTTTAAAACGAGATTTCCATTTTACGCGTTAATTAAGCCATTTTAAACGTTAATTTATAATTCCTACAAAGCGATTTTTATTTTACGCTGAACGATCAACCGGGCTATAGCAAGGTTTTCTATATGGTGGTTTTATTCTAGAAAGAAAATTTTCAAACAAACAATCAGATTACAAAATGATAATTTCATAATGTTTGTTTAAATTTAATTTAATTATTGTTTTTAATAACAATGTATAAAAAATATTTAAACACTCATGTAAAAAAGTATAAAGGACTTTTACTTGTTTTCTCTTCGTAAATTTTGCTTTTAGGTGCGTAATCAGTCTCAAACCAAGATTTTTTTCAAAACAATGATATTTTTAACATTTTATGGGCAGCTATTCTTAAGCTCCAAGAAGAAGACAAGACTCATTTCTGGCTGGTAAAGGAGTACTGTGAGCAGAAATATAACATTATCTTAAAAGACAATATTAAAATCCTGTTTAGTGCTCAAAAAGAAACCCTTTACAACAACATTAAAAACAAAAAATTACATAAAATGTTGTACAAGGGAGCATCAAACGAAATCTGTCAGTAAAAGATTCTTCTGTTTGGTTGAAATATGGGAATATACCGGCCCGTAGAGAAGCGGCTTTATGCTTTTTGCAAGATAGGAACATGTTTCTTGGTGAAGTAAAGAAATGCCCGCATTGTGGCGAGGTGCAGAAAACGGTTGATTATTTGGCTTCTAGGTATGAAAAAATGCTTGGGAATGACTATACGAGGAGACACAATGAAGTCCTAAAGTGTATACACCTATTATTGTGCAATAAATACGGGGTTAGGTCGACAAAGAGGCTAAAAAATCATTCTGTCCAGGAAGTTGTCTCCAATGAATACGTCGAAATTCGAGTAGATACGTTTGTGAAGACTGACATCAAGGTCAAGCACAATCGTCCGGATCTCGTTGTTATTGACAAAAGGAATAAAGAGATTTTGATCGTTGAGGTTGGAATAACATCAGCAGATAACCTCCAACACGTCGAGTCAGAGAAGCTTCGAAAATACGACATTCTGGCAAATAAACTATCTCAGCTTTACGGGTTTAAATAAACTATTATTCCATTTGTGCATACGTGGGATGGTGTGGTAACCAAATTCCATGCAAAATATAGAGGGAGGCTCGAGATATCGGACCTAATAGAGGCCTACATACAGTCTCTCGTCTTAAAGAAGACACTAGAAAGCATTTCTTTAGACTTTAGAAGAAATAAAAGTTTAGAAGAGCTTTTAAGTGTTGAGAGAACTGACAAAGATTTAGTTAGACCAAATATTACTGAGTCAGTGGCCCCTCTGGCAGAAGAATAACTTAAACGACGTGTTAGCTTTAAATAAAAAATTTTACACTTGTTATTATACATTGTAAACACTACGACAAATTACCACTAAATTTTATCCACCTGTCATTTTTGTATAATGTTAGTTTTTAGTGTCCAAAATCAATTCTTTATTGATTAATCATGAGGTCATTAATTTTGATTAAATAAAAAACCTTTAAATGCCCCCATGAAATTTTATTTAGTCTTAATTATTATATCAACTATAAAATCTTCAGACGATAGTAAGGCACTAACTTATGAAGCACGACGCGAATTGAGTATGCATAATGAAGATCTAGAATCACGATCTAGCTCCCCGATTGAGACAATTGAAAGTTTAATTGATGATTTTGAGGAAAATGAATTAGTTAAATTACAAATAGAGCTTACTAAATTAATGACTTATGAAGCAGTAAAAAATAAAAACACAAAATCTCATGAGGATTATGACTACCCAGTTACTTTTTCTCAAGAAATTAAAATAAATAGTTCAGAATATCCATGGCTAAAAAAACTGCAAAAACTTTTTATTTTAGGCAAAAAAATAGGGTTTGCAAGCGACGAACTAAAATCGTTTCTAAATAAAAATGTATGGCTGAAAGAATTATTGTTTTTAATCAGTATAAATGACAGAGATGATGTTTCATCTCAAACCATTACGATTAAAAATGCCAAAAATTCAGATTTACCAGCATTATTAACATCGCCAAATAATAATGAAGATTTACCATTTAATAATATAGCTAAAAAGGCTAAAAATAGCGTTGATAAACCGCCCAATCAATTAGAATCGCCTAAAAATCTTGATCATCCTGTGGTATTTGATAAACAACAAGTTTCTTTAGAGGCATCAACACCAAGCATTAAAAATGAGTCCGAATTTTTTTTGCCTCAAAAATCTAATCCTGATAATTCAAACATTCAAGTTTTTTACGAATTTTCAACTACACACCCTGAAAGTAACACACATGCACGATTATTTCGAAATTCATCAACTAAGTTAGACATAACGCCAAAAGATTCAGGACAATTAAAACATAACGTTTTTAGCGTTAAACATGAAAAACCATTTAAAAAACCTTATCAAGGTTTTGACATGAATGCGAACTCTGCTGAATCATCTAAGAAACATTTTTAAAGATTAAAGAGAATTTTGTTATCTCGAAGGCCGCCAATTTTAACTAACAAAATAACAAATCATCCGGGATCATCAATAACACATACCTTAGTTGAGAAACGTAAAATTAATGATCTGAAACTTAAACCAGATAAAACTCCAACGCTGAGTAAAACTGATTTTAAAGTTCATGGTGATAAATCCAGGCGTGCAAATTCTATTAAAGGTGAAAATAAAACTTTTACGTATCGCAAAAATGGCGATCTTGTGAAAGTTAAAGATGATCTAAAAAATATAAAAACTAAAAAAAAATCTAAAAAATCTAGAAGCAAAAAAAAGATTGCTGCAGTGAAAAAAAAAGACAAGCGTGATATTTCAAACCTTCAGAAGTGGGATGATATTAATATTCATTCTTTGGGCGAAAACAATCATGACCTTAATACTTCAAAACATCCTAATGGCAGTAGCAAAAACGTTTCTTCTAACGATTTAAGGCACTCATCTGCCTTAGAAAAGAAGATTTTTGTTGCTAAACATAAAAAGAAAAATTTTGAAGAAGATCAACGTTTAAAAGCTTTAAAATCAAACAATGAAATTAACAAACGAAAATATAGTTCCATAGAAGATGATACAGAAGCTCAAAAACTTTCACAAAATAATTATGTAAAACCTCAATATGATAACAACAAAGTTGTTAAAAGACGATTTTTACTCGATAAAAACAGTTTTCATAAAGATAAATATCAAGATTACAACATTAAGCCTGTTGGCAGTACATTTGATAATAAATCAAGTGCCGTTGACACCGAACATAAATTAGTTTTTAATAACGGAAATCAATTAAAATCTAATGGTTCTTTTCAAAACATTGAATTTCAAAATCAGTTAATCCTTAAATTTACGTTTCGGCGAAGAAGATCATAATTAAAAAAAAATGTTGTATAAATGTTGTTTATTGTTGACGTTCGTACAACTTGGATATAACTGTTTATTGGTATTACCAGCACCGCTGCTATTCCTCGTAATCATGTTTATTTTAGTCGAATGCGTTTAAAACTTTAAACCAGTGTTGGGCAGACTTTTTGTTTCGCGGCCGCTAAATTAAAAAAATTATTGCCGCGGGCCGGATAGTCAAAGAAAATATAGCCGCGAGCTAAATAATCTAAACTATATAGGTCAAGGCTACTAAAGGTAAAGTTTTAAAGCACTTTTTAAGAAATTTAAGTAACTTTTTTTAATTTCTTTACTTTTTTGCACTTAATAACTGTCACCTTAGCATTTTTATCAATAAACACAAATTTTAAAATTTTTCAGAAAGACTCATTAAAACTGTATAAAAAAAATCAATTCATTTTTTTTCTGTTTAAATTTTTCTGGAAAAAACACTCGGCAGGCCGAATAAAAACCTCATACGGGCCGTAATTGCCTATACCTGGTTTAAACAATGCCTTATTAGCTTTTTTTTACTCTGTCATCACTAACCTAAGGACAGCAAAATCATTTTTTTAAAACTTATTTTGAACGGTAAAATACAATGATAAACCATTTTCAGCGAAAAAGCGTTTTTACAAATAAAAATCTATGTATTTTGCTTTTTTCTATACTTTAAAGCCATTTTCACATCGATAAATTTCTGTTAAAATTTAATAAAACATACCATACATTGTTTCTTCTAAAACAAAGTTTAAACAAACAATTAGACTACAAATTGATAATTTCCTAATGTTTGTTTAAATTAAATTTAATTATTGTTTTTATGATTATTTAAATTTCTAAAAAAAAAATTTAAAATATTCAAAAAGTTTTGTATAAAACAAATACAGGACTTCTGCCTGTCTCTCTTCGTGAATTTTGTTTTTAAATGCGTCAACTATCTCAGTTCAAAATATATAAAAGAATAATTTTTATTTCTAAACATTTTATTACATTATGTTAACACTGGTACAAATTACAAATGTTTTTCTACTTTTAATCTTACCTTAGTAATGATGTTCGTTTTTTGTTTTCTTGATCAATCCTTTAATGATCAATCATAAGGTCATTAATAAGATCATTAATTTTAATTAAATATAAAAAAACCATTAAGTAGCCCATGAAATTGTATTCGGTCTTAATTTTTTTATTAAAAATTAGATCTTCAGAAGACATTGATGTATTTAATGACACATTTCAAAGTGGAGGGTCCTTGTATGATGAAGATGTAGAATCACGACCTAGCTCTCCTCTTCAGACATTTGATAGTTTAAATGGAGATTTTGATCAGTTTGGATTGGATCCTTTACGTAAAGAGACTATAAGGTTAATTAAAAAAGAATTATTAAAAAATGAATACACAAAACTCCATGAGGATAGTGATGATGATACAGTTACTTTTCCTCAAAAAATTGAGTTAAATAGGTCAGAATATCCATGGCTGAAAAAACTGCAAAAACTTCTTTTTTTATGCAAAAAAAAGGATCTTTTTAGCAAAGAACTACAAACTTATCTTACTCAAAACATGTGGCTCGTAGAATTACTATTGCTAATTAATGGTAATAATAAAAATGATGTTTCGTCTCAAACCATTACGATTGAAAATGCACAAAATCCAGATTTACCAGCATTATTAACATCGCAAAATAATTCTAAAGATTCGCGATTAAGTAATGCAGTTGAAAAACTCAACATTAGCGTTGATAAATCGCCCAATCAATTAGCATCACCTAAAAATATTAATTCTCTTATGGTATTTGATGAACAACAAGTTTCATTAGGGGCATCAACACCGAGCACTAAAAATGGGTCCAATACTCTTTCTATTCAAAAACCAAATCCTAATAGTTCAAATATCCAAATTATTTTCGAATCATCAACTACACAACCTGAAAGTGGTGAACATGCGCGCTTGTCTCGAAATTCATCAATTGAGTTAGACATAACTCAAAAACATTTAGAACAATTCAAACATAACGTTTTAAGCACTGAATATGAACAATCATTCAACAAACAAGATCAAAATTTTGGCATAACTACAAACTCTGCTGAATCATCCGAGAAACATATTGAAAATTTATTGAGTAATTTGTTATCTCAAAGGCCGCAAACTCCAACAGATAAAATAACACAACATTCAGGAACATCTATAACACATACTTTAATTGAAGAACGTAAAATTAATGATCTGAAATCAAAACTAGATAAAAATCCAAGGCCAAGTAAAACAAATTTTCAAGTTCAAGGTGGTAAAGCCATGGGTGCAGGTTCTATTAAAGCTGAAAAAGAAACTTCTACGTATCACAAAAATGGCGATCTTGTGAAAGTTAAAGATAAACAAAAAGAAAAAAAAGTTAAAAAAAATAAAAAAAAATCTAGAAGCAAAAAAAAGCATAAAAGAAAGGTAGATAATCTAAAAGAAACAAAAACTAAAAAAAAATCTAAAAAACGTGTGAGGCGAAAAAAAAAGGTTGCTGCAGTGAAAAAAAAAGACGAGCGTGACATTTCAAACCTTAAGATGGGCGATGATCCTAACATATATTCTCTATTTGAAAACATTTATGACCTTAATACTTCAAAAAATCTTAAAAGTAATTCCAAAAATGTTTCGCCTAACTATTTCAGGTACCCGCCTGCTATGGAAAAAAGGTTCACTCTTGATGATAATAGGCTAAATTTTAAAGAAGATAAACGTTTAAAAGCTTTAAAACAAAATAATGTATTTTACAAATCAAATTATAGTTCGCCATCAAAGGATACTGAAGCTCAAAAAAGTACGCAAAATAATTATGTTAAACCTCAATACGATAAAACTAAAGTTGTTGACAGACGATATTTACCTGATAATGGCAGTTTTCATAAGGATAAATCTCAAGATTACAACAGTAGGCCTGTTGGCAGCGCATTTCAAAAGCATAAATCAAGTGCTATTGACATCAAACAAAATTTAGTTTTTAATAACGGAATTCAGTTACAATCTGATGGTTCTTCTCAAAACATTGCATTTCAAAATCAATTAATCCTTAAATTTACGGTTCGACGAAAAAGGTTATAATAAAAGAAATCTTGTATAAATTTTGTTTATTGTTGACGTCCGTACAACCTCTTGGAGTAAACTTTTATTGATATTACTAGCACCGCTGCTATTCCTAATAGTCATGTTAATTTTAGTTGAATGCGTTAAAACAGGGGTGAGCAAACTTTTTTGGTCGGCGGGCCGCAGTTTCAAAAACAGAAGACCATGTAGGTTAGAAAGTATGTCTATAAGATATAAACAATGCTAAAAACATGTTATTTATATTTATTTAAGTGTTTTGCAGCTGATTTTACTTTTTTAATCTATTTTAATTTATGTTTCTTAGTACTTAAAGAAAAAAATTAATTAAATTTTACACGCCTCGAGGGCCGCGGGTTGCTCATCCCTGCGCTTAAACCTTTAGACATTAATATGAACCGTCGGCTGTTTCACATCAGAAGCCCTGAGCACAGCCGCCATTTACAGTTTATAATATATATTTGACGCATTAATTGACGAGGCCTTTACTACAGTTACACTTGTTTTAATATAAACACTTTTCTATTGGTGCTTCTTCGGTATTCGATCAAAATTTTCTTTTATAAAAAATTCCCCATCCCCTAAAAATGAAAATTTTTAAATTTTGAAAAATCCGATAGAATACCAAAGAAAAGCACAGAAACGAATTTAAAGACAACCTACAAAAATCAAGTTTATCTATACTCATTTTAAATACTTTTTGTCAAATTTTAACCTCGACAACAGTGATTCCCAACGTTGGGGGTTCGTTCCACAAGGGTGCGTTCTGGAAGTGAGGGGGGTTTTGAATTTTCCACAGTTTAGATTGCCCTTCTATTTTAGGACATTTCATATATTTGCATGGGTTAAAGGGGCCTTTTGCTAATTATTGCTCGGGTTTAAGCAGTGATGGCTACCCTTTTTTGAGTCAGTGTGTTAAAATTTTACGAAAAAACACGATATATTGCCTTTGTGTCTTTTTTTTTAAGAAATGTCGCAATTTTGTTCAAAGTATTTATAAGACCGAAAAACTCGACAAAGCATGCTTAAAATTAATAACAAAAACATTTAATTGTGTATATGAACTTTTTAAGCATATGTATAATATAAGTAATAAACTTTAAATTTTTTAACCTTTTTTTGTGCTGGATTTCTTTTATTAGATAGCTTATTTTTGCCTATTAAAAATAAAAATCGACAAAAATAATTAAAATTGTCGTAGCCATCCTCATGGCTAGTCCTGTCTTTCTCTAATATTTACTTCTGGTTAAAAAAATATACATTTTTTAACCCATGCTACTTCATGACGACAATAAATCTCTTAAATTTACGACAAAAATAAAGAAAAGTGTGTCACTTGAATTTACCAAGCGTTTCGAAAGTGAAACGCGTGTCATGATTTTGCCATCACTGGGTTAATGATTATTTTAAGTTTCAAAATTTTGAAAGAATGCGCGCACCTAAAAAGGTTGAGAAACACTGGTCTAAAATTAAAATAAATTCGCGCAAAACCTAATATAAACATATTATTGATACATCTTTTCATGTTATAATCGACTAATGCTGATCTTTTGTGCTAGAATGTATTAAATATTTTTTTAGATTAAGAATATTTTGAGCAAATCAACGTGCTATTTTAAAGCCTAAATGTTTTAATAATGACCCACTGGCTTATTTTACTCTTCTATCACTAACCTAAAAACAGCAAAATCTTTTCTTTCGGAATTTATTTTAAACGTAAAATACAACGTTAAACAATTTTTCGCGAAAAAAACGTTTTTCCAGTAAAATCTAAGTATTTTAATGTTTTCAATACTTTATAGTCACTTTTAAACTAAAAGGTTGGTTAAATTTTGCAAACAAACCATCCATTGTTTTTCTTCTAAATCAAAGTTACAACATACAAACAGATTACAAATTGATAATTTGATAATATTTGTTTAAATTTAAATGAATTATTGTTTTAAATGAAATCACATTAAAAATATTTAAAAACTCACGTAAAAACGTATAAAAGACTTTTGACTGTTTCAAGCCTTTAAAAAATTTGTTTTTAGGTGCGGCAGCTATATTAGACCAAGATTTTTAAAAGAATGATTGATATTTTTAAAAATTTAATTATACTGTATTAACACTGGTTCAAATTACCACAGGTCTTTTCTTTCTTCTTAATTTGTCGCATGTTTTTTTTTGTTTTCAAAATCAATTCTTTAATGATCAATCATGAGGTCATTAATTTTAATTAAATAAAAAAAACATCAAATGCCCCATGAAATTTCATTTAGTCTTAATAATTTTATCAATAATAAGATCTTCAGACGATAACGAGGTACGTTCTGAGGAATTGAATACGTATAATGAAGATCTAGAATTACGACCTAGATCTCCGACTCAAGCTTTAAAAATTTTAATTGCAGATCTCGAGGAGGTTGGATTAAATCCTTTACAAGAAGAGCTTGAGAAATTAATTTCTAAAGAATCAAGCATTAATGAATACAAAAAATCTCATGAGGATAGTGATGATCCAGTTTGTTTAATTCAACAAATTGAATTAAAGAGTTCAGAATATCCATGGCTAGAAAAACTGCAAAAACTTCTTAAGTTAGACAGAAAAATGGATTTTTTTAGCCAAGAACTACAATCTTTTCTTGAGCAAAATGAATGGCTGAAAGAGTTACTTTCTTCGAACAACATGCTTATTTGAAACTAGCCAACGCTAGACTCGTTCTAAGAACAAGGAAAAATATTTAGTAAAAGTTTTACGTGTACTTTAAATATATTTTGTTTACATTTTTAAAGAAACGTTTCGTAAAGCGCAAATGCAGTCTTTTAAATAACTAATGGAAATTATTTAATACAAATCTACAATACATTCATTTCCCACTTTACG
>KB909387.1:0-11316 GCA_000383075.1 Nosema bombycis CQ1 | reverse complement strand
TAAATATTTTTTATGAATGCAGAAAATCTGTTTGTGGAAAATGTGCTGGCATAAAACTTTATCTTTGTAAAAATTGTGAAACTCAGTATCAAGAAACAAAGTTTAGGGCAATATCCGCAAATAAGCCGTTATAAAATGTCGCACGGCGTACCCAGCGCGCACACCCCATTTTTCTTATTATTTTCATTGTTTAGCTTTTTTAAATTTTAAGGGTTGACTTATGGGAGTTTTATATTTTAATGGCACAATTCCAGGCCCAACCCCGTGAGGGTCAGTGTATAAACGAGCAGTAAGATCATTGAGCCATTCGATACAATAAAACAGTAAAAAAGTTTTATAAGTAAAAATAGTGTTTAGACTTAAATAACGCATTTAAACGTTTTTATATTTAAGCATAAGATTTTTTTTGAGCAAATTTTTTTAGTTCATTTATTTTTCAAATAAAAAATTAAAAATTTTAGTCCTTAATGACTAGAGACCGGAAAAATATCGGGTTTTTTAGCAAAAATATCGGGTAAATATCGGGTTTTTTTCGCGGGGGTTAAAAAATTTTTTTTTGTCCGTAAATTCACGTTCAAATTAGGTATAGAAAAATAAACCCTAAAAAACAAGACCGGATCGAGGTTTAAAAGATCATTTAGCGTTTATATACCGTTTTAAAATATAATTAACTTCTTTTAGTATCATGATAATATTTTTACAAACGCAATATATTTCTTCTCGCAATTTATACATAATAGCTAAATATTCATTTATTCTAACTATTAAAACCTATCCCCCTTAGCTTTTTAATACAATAACCGCAAATTTGTGTCTTTTTTAAACAAACTCTGCTGCCAAAAAAAATAAAAAAAACTTTCTCATCAAAATTTTTGTTGAGAAAATATCGGGTTTTCAAAAAAAAATTGGGTCCACTTTTTTTTCCGGTCTCTAGTAATAATGAAGGTAATCGCCGAAACAGAAGAGGAGGACCAGGAAACCATGTCCAAGTAAACGAAAAAGCAATATGCGACGGACAAATAATTAGTAATCCAACATCAACAACTGATACCATCCCTAAAACTCAATGGACATTAGGGGGTGTAGTTGAAGGAGACTTAACACTATTTTTTGTAACTCTTGTTCCTAACAGGAAATCTGACACAATTCTTGCAATGTTTCATAAATCTCTTTTACCTGGAATAATTATCGTAAGCGATAGGTACTCGTCTTATACTAAAGCCACATCTGAATGCGGGTCAAGTCACGAAATTATTAATCATACTGAGGGATTTGTAAATGAAGAAGGAGTTCATACCAATAACAATTAGAATTTTTAAAATCATCTTAAACATGATCATAGAAAAAGGGCGTGTCTTCTAAAAGACAAGATTATTTACTTGTTGAAAGTATTTTCATGGAAAAAAATATTAAGTATAAATTTTTGTAATAATTAAAAAATCATTTTGTGTTTTTTTTTAATGCTCTATGATTTATTGAATGTTTATTTTTCTTTTTTTTAAAAAAACTTTCGTTCAAGGGGGGTAGGAAAGCTAGAGGAGCATCGAAAAGTTTAACCAAACATTAACTAAAACTCATCAAAAAAACATATTTGTAAAGAGGGTTTAGCTGCCGTTGCAAATTCTAATGGCGGAAATGAAAAGGAATGGCTGATATATCTCGATAAAGTCGTTTATAACGATAATTTATGTATACATATTGCGACATTGCAAGTTCCATTTGAACTATTCTTAAAATTACCTGAGTTTATTCAGTTGTACTTAAGATGAAAACAAATCTTTAAATGATAGTATGAAAGAAATTGAAATAATACTTGAGACAGAAACTGAAAGAGATGTATCGATTAGTTTTATTGGAGAAAAAACTCAAATTTGTTGTTGATATAAACTATCTTGCAAGAATGGCTGATCATTCATTGTTCCATGTCTCCAAATATACTTTTGAAATCGGTGATAAGGTCATTGTAATTAAAGAACTTTGAACTATAATATTAAAACAAAAAAAAAACATAAATTATCTTTTTTCTTGGCGCTAGGGCCTGTAACCGGTGTGAGAATAGAAAAAACACGGAATTTTTCGATTACAGGCCCTAAACTGGGGAAATTTTGTTAATTCCTAAAAAATGAAAAATTTTATATGAACCAAAAAATTCTAGGTCGACAATATTTTCGACAAACGAAGCAGTTATAGCTTTTATCGAAGAACATGGGCTGCTAGTTGACAATAAAGTATGCCAAAAATATTCAAGCGAGATGGTTAAGCATCATGATGTTTCATATTGTAGTCATTTTAGGCTACGATGAACGAATTCAAGTTGCAACAAATCGGTAACCATCTTCGAGGGGCTTAAAATATCAACCCCTAGAATTGACATTTGTGAATATTTTTACATTATTTATTCATGGCTAGAGAAAGACTATGAATATAATATTAATCAACACGCAAACGTCCCTTTAAACTCAGTAAAAAGAATCAAACAACTTTTCCTAGAAGTAATTATGGAAGATAATAATATGCCATGGGAGAAACTAGGACCAAGCAACCCTGTGCAAGTTGATGAAAGTGTTATTATCAAGGGAAAACTTATCAAATCTCCCCCTAAGATGTTTGATTCCGTTAAAAAAGCATTTTGGATAGTTGGAGCGGTAGAAAAAAATACAAGAAAAATAGTCTTAAAAGTTGTTCCGAACAGAAAAAAAGAAACGTTTTTAAATTTTTTTTTAGAGAAAATATCAATTCAAACACTGTATTTAAAACAGATGGGCATCGTTCTTACCCATATTCTGTTGCTGGGATTAATGGTATACATAAGATAATTAATCATGAGGAAGATTTTAAAAATTCAGATAATGACCACACAAATTTAATTGAACGTGAGTGGTCCTAATTTAAATCTGACATTTAAAAAGGAAACAATTCCCGGTTTGCAATGCCAGGCTATATAGAAGAGTATGTTTGGAGGAGGAGAAATTTAGTTTTACATGATTCAGATGTCTACAGACTTGCTTTTTTAAAAAAATTTACCCTTCTTTTCAAAAAAAATAAAAAAATTATTAAAAAATGTTTCTTTTTTTTATTTGTTTCAAAGGCCCCCCTTTAAAAAAAAACAAACCGGTTACAGGCCCTAGCCCCTTTTTTTCTCAAAAGAATGTACTATCACAGAAATTCTCTCAAACAACAAAGTGAAAATAAAAATGAAGAATGTACCCAGATTATTTAAATGTTCAGGATTAAAAAAACCTTTGATAAAAATTTCTAAAAATCGTATTTTAGTTCTTTTAGTTATTTTTTTACGTAAAGGGTAGGAGGATCAACCTTAGCGCGTTAAACTGTAAAATAAAATTTTGAAGATTTTTAATTGTAGCTGATGTAAAATTTTAAAGAACGACGGGACATTTAAAAAAGTCCCAAGGTCTTAGATTTCCGATAACATGCCAAATACAATTTCTGTAATATTGTTAATAGACCTTAAGACAAAATTGTAAAAAATATCATCAACTAAAGAAATGATAATATACTAGTTGCGTACCCTCTGGGAAGGGTGCCGAACTAAAGTATTGCTCTAAGTAAGAGCATGAAAGAAATGTACCTATGGTTAATTGATTGGGGTTGGAGTAGTGTTACCAAACTTTTCTCGCGCCACGCCCCATTTTGACATTTTTAAATCGAAAATGCATTCTATCTAACTCATAGGAAAATCTAAAATGTCCCTTAATTTATGAAAAGATAAAAACCCCTTTGCAAAGGGTAATTTTAACTAGAAAAATTTGAAAATGACCTCCTAAAACAGGGGTGAGAAATCTTTTTTGATCGGAGGGCCAGTTTTCGATTTTATCGCCGGGCCACTCTTAATAAAAAAAATCGGAGTAACAATTTTAAAATAAATACTAGACATCGAATCACAAATGTTCCTCAAATTAATAAAGTTTATGTATTCAAAAATCCATTTATCGTAATACACCTATTTAATCTTTTATTTTTATCCATTTAAAAAAATTAAATTCAAAAAAAATCACTCGGCGGGCCATTCGTGGCCCGCGGGACCCGCGTTGCTCACCCCTTTCTTAAAATATCAAATTGTCCTCCAGTGGGACATAGGCCCCAAGTTGAGAAATACTGTGCCGTTACCTCGCTTTAAAAGACTTACCCTTTTAGCTTGTTGATTTTAGCTTCTTTTATTTTTTAATAGCATAAAAGTACTCTCTTAGTTGGCCTTATTCAATGATTCTCTTTAATCTGTCTAATCTGTCAACCTTAATAAGGTTAAGGTCAGATAAAATTATGGATTTTCTTTTAAACCATAATACATAGTTCTTCATGAGTATTTTTTTATAAATCAATTGGTAAACACGACATTGTCATACTCTTATTACGGGTAAAAAAAAATATTACCGGATTCTTGCGTAATTTAGCCCCCCTTTAAAGATTTCATTTTTTCTTACTTTTTTGAAATAAGCCTGTTTATTTACGAGAGCTTTCGAAATGTTTAATACCTATATTGCAGGTAACTATACGGCAAGACTATCTTAAATTGGCTAAAGTTGTTTTCAACAATGTAAAGACTTTTTTTTAGCACTTTAAATTCCTTTTTAAAAACTTTAAATATTTTTTGTTGAAAATGCCAATTTTTTTTCTTTTCCGTATGCTAGGGAAGGGGGGTAAAATTTGTAAAAAACGCCTAAAATATGTAATTTTAAAGCTCGGTAAACGAAGCTATAAATGTTTCGCAATTAATTAGTTTATGTTTCACGAATTTAGTGTAAACATCTTGATATTTATGTTTTTAAGTATGCATTTAAATTTTGTTTTTAGCCTACAATTTGACTGTTTCATTAACTAGATTTGTGCAAAATATTATACATATAACCAATTTATTCTTCCAACATCGATCAGCAAAATGCTTTTTAAAATTTTGTTCAAATCCGCGCTATATGGAGATTGCATGATTAAAAGAGTGTCGGAAATCACAATTACGTCTTAAAAAAGCCCGTAATAAAAAAATCTCGTAATATAGAGAGTTGACTGTAGTATAAATACTTTTATGAACAATAATAGTTGTTCAAGCTATTTTTGTATCAGACAAAACCTGTATACTTTTAGGTGAATTAATGAACAAATGGCAAATAGACAAAGATAATAAATCTATTTATTTGCTCATGTTTTTTCCCAACATACCTAATCTCCTTAGAATCAAACATTCTTTCTTCTGGTTCCTAGTAAATTTCAAATTGTATCGGCACTATGATATCTTTAGTAATTATCGTTGTTTTTTTTTTCATTTTGAGTTGTTCGGGCTTTAAGAGTCTCTTAATACTATCTTCAGATTCATACAAGAATGTTGCATCATTTGACAAGATTAAAATACACATTCCTTTGTTTTTTTTTAAAAAACAAGTTTTTGTTGTATTTTGTTAGGTTTCTCTTTTTTAATAACAAAAGACGTGGATCATTTTGATCTAGCATTTATACTTTCAAAGTAGCTTACTAGGCTCTTAAATTCATAAGTCTTTCAGCAATAACAGTTTGTACCGATTCAATATTTTGACCAACTTTTAACTCCATTTTTTACATTTTAAATTTTTATTTAAGGAATAAAAATAAACAAATGAATAACCACCCGTGTTTATTTGCATACTTAAATTAAACTGGTAAATACTTTCCCAATAATCTCTTGTAGCAAATTAATCAAACATTCGATCCTTTATCTCTCCATAATAATTCTTTTCTTTCGTGTAATGATTTTCAATAGCATTAAAATCAAAATTATATTTAGGGCCAGGCGCTTCTTTAGATTTTACTTTGTTCATTTAAATTATTGATAACTTGTAAAGAAGAATTAATTATTTGTAAATGATTGATCGGTTTTAATAAATGAACCTTTCCTTATCAGTTTCAACTATTGGTTCTTAATTAATTAGGTTTTTATATTTGTGATCAAACGCATAAAAATCATTAAACGTATCATAATTTTCTGCATCTTATTCTTCATTTGAATGTCCCTAGCAGTGAAATAACCAGCGGCGTCTCTAGCCTTCATAGACCCCCTTAGTTTTTCAAAAATCGTACCTGTGCCCCTAAAATGGCACCACGCACCACACTTACCTTAAGGACGACCGTGAAATAAACTTTTAAATTATACGACTTTTAATTTTTTTTTCAAAAAAAAATCACGTTCATGCTAGGTACTCTATGCAAATCTATTGAAAAAAATTATTTCTTTAGCTTTTTAAGATCTAAGTCTGAGTATTTTCTGTAGATTTCATTAAGAAATAATTTATCAGCAAACACATTGATCATACACTTGAAGTTTATACTAGTATTAGTAAAATTTTTGTCAATTTCTTTTGACATTTCTATTAATTTAGTTAATAATCTCATTTCATAATAACTTATGATGTAAGGAAACTATGATATTAACTCGTTAAATTCTTCAAAAGTTTCATTTTTTGATAAAGGCAAATTATTTCTGTCGATTCTAGTTAAATAACTCCATCTAATCTTTTAATTGCCCTTTCAACAGAATTGCATTTTTTTAAGTATCATCTGAAGTATAGAAAAAGATTTCTCTAAAGTGAAGTCATCTAGTTTTTTAGAAAAATTGTCACATTCAACATCTTTCTTAAAAATTTCGATACAATTGTATGAGCGAGAACAAAAGGAAATATGGTCTGCTATGAAGCCAGGGCCAGTTGGTATTTCCTTGTGTTTAATTTAAATTCCTGTTTATAGCAACTAAATACGTTATACCATTTTTGCCGCGTATTCTTCAAACTTCTCAAGTGCAAGTTGCTTTATTTCCTTTCTCTACACTTGTTTAATCTTCCATAATTTAGGTATTCATTTTTGTTTTGACCAGCGGTTCCCAACCTTTTAGGTGCGCGTCCCACTTTCGATACTTTAAAATCGAAAACGCCCCCCTTACCCATAAAAAATAAGAAAACGCCCCCTCTAACCTATGCAAAGATGTGGGATGCCCTTAACTAAAGAAGTAATTTAAAATGTATAAAATTTAAAACGCCCCCTTCAACTTTTAGAACGCCCCCTTCAACTTTTAAAACGTCCCCTTGTGGGACAAGGACCCCTCGTTGGGAATCACTGGTTTAGACTATTATATGGACAGGACACGCTTTTTAAAAATTGCAGTGCGTCCAATGCACGCGGGCGACGCTATTTTTGGGAAATAATTAGGGTGCCAAGACGGTTTTTGGAAACTTAGGCAACCCCAGATTTTTTTTGCACTTGGGCACCATAAAGGATAGACGTCCTCTATTAAGTCTAAAGCAGTGGTTCCCAAAGTGGGGCGTACGCCCCACTGGGGGCCATTTTGGTAGTTGGAGGGAGAATTATTGCATTTTTAGTTTAAATTACCCCCTTGCCATGGCTATTTTATATATTTTCATGAGTTAGGGGGCGTTTTCTATTTTTTTAGTTAACACTAGATTGACCAGGCTTTTTTTATACCGTGGTTTACCACAGTGATGGCAGAGGTTGATTGATTATTGGGTCATTTTTGGCAATATTTCATGCTATCATATGTCCAAGTGGGTCACCTATAAAATTTTAATTAAAAAAAATACAACAACATAATAAAACTACGATGCTTTACTATATAAATTGTCGTAATTGTTTTAAAATATGTAAAGACCGTTTTTTAAATTTTTTTTATTGGTAATTTAATGCATCAAACTGGTCAGGTGTCAAATTTTTTAAATAAAAAAAATTCAAGTGGGTCACTGAAAACGCCAAGTGGGTCAATAGTGACACGCAGGTCGTGGGTTTGCCATCACTGGTTTACCGTATGAGCCAAAATGACTCACCCCTAAAATCGACAAATTTTATGCTTAAAAAAATCTTAAAACTAAATAAGTATACATTTGCATAATAAAATATGTTAAAAACATGTTGTTTTTCTAAATTTAGCATTTAAATGTTTATTTGTTACTTTTTTTCGACTCGCTTATCTGAAAATTTTTAAATTGAAAAAAGTTTTTTAAAAAAATGAAGCATTCTTTTTTAGCAAAAAAAAGTAAACTTGATCTCTTAAAATGCCCTATACTAGAATTTTAAATTAATAAGCATTTAATTGTGTGTTTTTGATCTCCTTATGTTCTTCAATAAAGATTTTTTTAAACAAGTTTTGTTATGAAATAAATGTCTTGACAAATTCATTTTACAGAAACAAAATAATATATTTTAACAATCATTGTTGTGGTACCCCACATATATTAATTTAGTTATTGTTTGTTTATTTTAATTAATCACCTGTTTATTTAATTTAGTTTTTGTTTATTTTAATTTAGATTTGATATATTAAATCAAAACGTAAACAAATAAAAATATATAAAGAGAAAATGTCTACAACCCCACGTATTATTAGATGACAACGGAGAATAATAACAAGAATAACTATTATGACAAACAACCCCAAAAGATGGATAGGATCGAAAACAAGAGGTCATCCAGGGGATCTACTAAAGAATTTAAAAACAATAAAGAGTATTTTAGTAAAAGCTATTTGGAGCAGTATTTCAGCTGTGGTTACGTCAGAATGAGCTCATTGAACGATAATAGCAGGAATACCAATAAAAAAGATAACGATAAGAATAAAAATATAAAGACAATTAAATTTAAAAAGATGATAGAAGGAGTACCAGACGACTGGTTTGAAGAGATTGAACTAATAGAAGATATAACAAAAATTGATGATATAATCAAATGGTGTAAAAAATTTGAAGACTTAGCAAACGCTAACAAATGGACCGAACCAATAAAGAAAAACATTTTACAAAGGCTAATAACAGACCCAGAATTCGATGTATATAATATGGGAGAAAATTGGAAAGAAATTAGAAAGAACCTAATAAAAGAAGTGCACCCACCGCACGAAAGAAGATTATATATAAAATTATTGCAAAGAATCTATTCAAAGGATTTTACAACGATTAAGGAATACTATGATGAACAGAAGAAATACATTGAGATATTACGAGAAATAGGAAATATGAAGAAATCAGAAGAAAAGATTTTGTTAGATGATACGTTTATTAATGGCTTAGGACGATATACATACGGGAGGATTTTAGAATTAGAGTTTCAAGATGCAGAAGAATGTTATTTATATTTAAGAAATCTAGAGAAGAAAATTATAGCTAAAACGAAGGAATCTAAACATTTTTATGAGCAAAAAGATTTTAAAAACAATAATTATACTAACAAATTTAAAAACTCGGATAATCGTAAGAATTATGAGGATAGAGAAAAGAAGTTTTGTAAAATGCATAAGTATGGGAATCATACAACAGAAGAATGCAAAATCTATGATAGGGATTTTTACAAGAAACAACAGAATGATACAAAAGAAGAAGAGAAGAATTTTTTGATCAAAGAAAGAGTTAATCATCCTACTGCAACCACCATTGCAGGAAAAATCCAAAACAAGAAGTTTGAATTTACTATCGATAATGGAGCTTCTAAAAGTTTCATTAGTGAAAAAGTAGTAAAGGAGTTAGGTTTAGAAACAAGAAAAGTAGTACCATTAGAAATATTATTTGCGGACAGTAAAAAAGGATCTTGTGATTTAGTAGTAGAATTAGATTTAGAAATAAAAGGATGTAGTAAAACTTTACATGAGGATTTTTATGTTTTGAGAGAACTTCCAGAAGACATTCTACTAGGTAATAGTTTTTTAATTTCTAATGAAATATTATTAGATTACAAACACCAAGTTTTAATCATAAATGATGAAGTGATACCAATGATTGGTAAAGATGAATTGTATTCAGAAGAATTAGATAAGATTTTGTTTGAGAGAGTAATGTTAATAAGCGAGCAACACCCAATTAGTGAAGATGAGGAATTAAAAAATAAAATTTTAGAATATTATCGACTTAATGAAAAATTTGGAGCTATTAAAATACCACCTTTAAAAATATTTGCAAGTGAGAAAATTTATGAGAGTAATTTAACTACACAGTTTTATACTGTACCATTAAAATTCGAAAAAGGATCAAAAGATGAAATTAATAGATTAATTAAAAATGATATAATTGAAGTATGCAGAGTACCTTTCGCCAGTCCATCCTTTATGATAGAAAAAAAGAATAAGGAACTTAGGCTTGTTGTGGACTATCGAAAAATTAACGAATACATTTATGACGACATAGCGGCCATACCAAAGATTTTTGACAATTTATGGAAGGTAGGACAGAGTAAGGTATTTACAAAAATAGACTTAAAAAATGGATTCAATCAAATAGTATTAGACGATAAAAGTCGTGATTTAACAAGTTTCACAATGCATGGAATGCAATATAGGTATAAAAGGGTACCGTTTGGTATTAAGTCCGGACCCAAGATTTTTCAAAGAACCATTAATGAAATTTTAAAAGGAATTAATAATTGTAATGTATATATAGACGATATCTTAATTTACGCAGATGATTTAGAAACACACAATAAGACACTAGTTCAAGTGCTAGATCGTTTAAAGGAATATGAGGTTAAAATAAATTTTGAAAAAAGTGAATTTTCCGTAGATAGAATCGAAATTTTAGGAAACATGATTGAAGACGGAGAGCTAAAAGTTATAACAAAAAGTTTAGAGAAGATTATGTTTGTAGAGGATAAAGTGCCATCAAAGAAGGAGGTACAAGGAATTTTAGGAGTAATAAATTGGTACAGAACATTTATACCAGATGTTAGTAGAAGAATCGAAAGCATCTCAAGATTATTAGCTAAAGACTGTAAGGAAGTGTGGGGCGATGAACAAACGAAAGCCTTAGAAAGTATTAAGAAAGATATAAGTGAAAAAGCACATTTAAAATTACCAGATTGTACAAAAGTTTTTAGGTTACAATGCGATGCGTCAGATCAAGGTATTGGCGCCGTTTTATTCCAGGACCACGGAGTCATTGGTTATTATAGTAAGAAATTTTCGAACGCGGAAAAAAACTATACGATAGTAGAAAAAGAAATGTTTGGAATTATTAAGACTTTAGATTTTTTCAGAACATTAATTCAAGGATATAGTATATTAATTGAGACGGATAGCAGAAATTGCACATTCGTTAACAAGCAAATAAGTAAGAGAACAGAAAGATGGAAATTATTATTGAATGAATTTGATTTCACGTTAAAAAATATTCCAGGAGAACAAAATAATGTTGCAGACAGACTTTCTAGATGTTTTTTAGTAAAAACCGTAGGAAAAAAGTTAACGCTTAAAGAGATGATATCTAAAAATTTAGAAAAAATGGGTAATGAATTTAAAAGGAACGAGAATAATAAGTTTATAGTTAAAGAAGACCAAAAGTATGA
>KB909377.1:4065-15200 GCA_000383075.1 Nosema bombycis CQ1 | reverse complement strand
TAAACGATCAGTTTGTTTGTTAAAATTAATATAACCTCAATTAGGGCATTGCGAATCACAAAAAAACGGAAAGTTGCAAGAAACTTTTGAGGCAAATGAGATCATTTATTACCAATACAGACCAGTTTAGGACATTTATGACCTTTAACCTCAGAAAAAGCTCTATAAACAGTTTTTTATAAAATAATTAAACGTTTAATTAAATTTGATTTATTAATTAGCGCGTGTTATTATGGTAATCGATAGCCTCTTAACGTCATATGGAATGATAACTGATGATTTTGCATATCATTGGTCTAATTGATTGAAGGATAATTGTAGTTAGAAGACGAGCCGTAATTATTAGTAAGAGGGTTTATTAGATTGTCATTGTTGTTCTGCATGGTCACAACAACATGTGACTATTTATATTTATGTATGAAACGTAAGTAACAGTTATAAAACATAGATAACAAAGGTAAGACGCAGATGCGACGTCACAGGACTAATAATTTCAGGAAGCATCTGCGACAATAATATTCTTTTTTGATACAGTTAACGACCAAAACAACTTCTTATAATCGAATGTTGCTCTGATCAAACGATGTAGAATGATAAACTAAAGTTGTTTTAATTAAATTACGCCACTAACTTTTATATTAGAGCAAATAAGTTTGTTTAGTATTTTGAAAAAACAGTACAAGTTTTAACCTGCTGAATTTCAAAATTTTAATTAACAAATGCATCTTACAGATAACATAATGCACAGTTTGTATGACAAAACGATTTAATGAATTCCATATCTAAAAGATATTGTTAAAAACAAAATCAAACAAACAAAATTTACAAAACAAAGATAACATAAAAAAGCAGCTGCATCATAAAATTACAGACATTAAGTAAAAAGATTTATAAAAAGCACAAAGGCATACTTTTAACTGCATTAATGGCGAAACAATCTGCAGGATACTTTAAAGGCATAAAACATTTTTAAGTGATCCATTACAATCCTTTTCTAAAGTTTTAAAAGAGTCTGCATCTGGCCATAACAACAAATAATCTTCTCTCTAAGTCTACTGAATTTAATTCAGCATGCTTTACAATCAATTACTTATTTTTTAAATATGACCACCAGGTTTGTAGATCGTTTATTTTAAAGTTTCATTAAAACAAATAAGTGCCAATAACCCGGTGATGTCAAGTGCTGCCAGACGTTTGAATTTTTAGGTGTCACGTTTGTAGATTAAACAGCCTCATTTTGCATAGAAATTACACGATTAGATCACTGCTCTAAAAGCAAAAACAATATCAATTTTAAATTGAAGCAAAGATATAATTTCTATGACCTAAACTTGGTTAAATGTGATAAACAAAAAATATCTAAAACATTAACTGATTGAAAATTTAAAATGACACTTTAATTCAGTGATTCTCAACCTTTTTGGTGGCATATCCTTTTTCGAAATTTTAAACCCCCAGTTTCTTAATTCGTGCAAAAAGACAAAATGCCTCTACCGACAAAATATTGACCTCTCTAAACAATTTAAATTTTTTAAAACTCTTTTGTTAATTTTAAATAATTTTAATGTTTCAGTTATCTCGACCAAAACTTTATAAACTTTAAACCTCCTTTTCGTATGTTCTATTTAAATCTTTTGAAAAATTAAAATTAAATTTTTCATTTTCTATGACAGAAACTCCTATAAAATTTTTAAGTGCTTGTACGACAATTAGATAATAAGGATTACTTAAGTCTACAGTACATTTTAAATTAGATGTAATACAATCAAATACTCTCAATTTCATATTTTCTGGTACAAATCGTTCTTCATATAAAATTTTATAAGTTTTATCAGTTTTTATGCATTTTATCATTTCGCATAAAAGCGTTTCTTCAAATTTAAAAAATGCATCAAATGGCACAACACGATGAGCAAAAACAAAAGAAACTTGGTTATCTCGTAATAAATTGTAAAGACGAGAAGAAGATACAGATGACCCATTAGAAATAAATAACATACTACTATATTGAAAATAAACCTTAAAAGGATTAGAATGAAGTAGATCTACTTCTTTTTTTATTTCTTTTTCTATGTCAATATCTTCGTATTGAGAATATTCTTTTGAAGATTCAAGTAAATTTTTCAAAACACTAGAAACCTCTTTAAAAGCCTTTTCTTCTCTACCTTTTTTGCAAGAAATGTAAAAACCTTTTTTCATTTCGAAATGTTTAAAAGATTTCGGTCTTTCACTGTAAACGGTTTTCATGCAAATGGGTTAAAAAAAAATGAAGGACAGGAGAAAGAAAGTTGAGGTTGGCAGAGAATATCATAATCTCTTTTTCAGATCTTTTTCTTTACCACATCATCATTCACTTCCCCCCCCCCACCTTCGTATTCAACCCCTCTCCCCCTCTCTTCACATCCACCCTTACCTCCCCTTACCCTCCCCCTCTCCATCACTTTTTTTTCTTTTCCCACACCACACCCCAAAAATGGTAAAATACGGAAACAAATTCAGTTGGGATGTAATTTCTAAATTTTTTGATGAGAAAGGTCTAGCAGGGCAACAAATAGATTCTTTTAACCAATTTGTAAAAACTAAAATGCAGGAAGTGATAGATGAAGCCCCTGTAATCACAGTCCAATCCACAATCACAGCCGGGCAGGAAAGTAGACGGAAAATGTCTATGAAATTTGGTCAAATTTACGTTTCTAAACCCCCCACGTACACGGAAGCCGATGGTACAACAATCACAATTACACCAAATGAAGCCCGACTTAGGGACTTAACGTACCTCTCTCAACTTTACATTGATGTTACTAAATCAAATGAAAATGAGTTTGGGGTTGTTGATGAACACACGTACAATAAAGTTCCTTTTGGAAGTATTCCCGTAATGGTTAAATCCGATTATTGTTCTACACACGGTCTTAATGATGAAGAATTAATTAAAATTGGAGAATGTGAGTATGATGTTGGTGGTTATTTTATTGTTAATGGTTCAGAAAAAGTTATTATAGCCCAAGAAAGAATGGCCTCAAATACTATTTACGTTTTTAAAAAAGGCCAACCTGCCCCATACACCCACTACTCCGAAATTAGATCTGTTCCTGAAAAAGGAGCCAAGAGTCCGAGTGCCCTTTCTTTAAAATTATGTAGAAATCCAAATGTGATTAGGGTCTCCCTTCCTTACGCTAAACAAGATATTCCTTTATTTATTATTTACAGGGCTTTAGGATTCCTTTCTGATAAAGAAATTACTGATCATATTATTACATCAGATGAAGAAATGTACGATTTACTTAAAGAAAGTATTATTGAATCTGCTGTTATTCAAGATCAAATATTAGCTTTAGATTACATTGGAAAAAGATCAGCACCAGTTGGTTCTACAAGGGATAAAAGGATTAATTTTGCTAGGGATCTCTTAGCTAAGGAATTTTTGCCTCACATTGGTACACAAGAATTTTGTGAAACCAAAAAGGCTTATTTTTTAGGGTACATGGTTCAAAAACTCCTTTTAGTGGCTCTTGGTAGAAAAAAAGAAGATGATAGAGATCATTACGGAAAGAAAAGAATGGATTTAGCTGGTCCACTTTTAGCATCCCTTTTTAAAACACTTTATAAAAAATTTTGTGGAGAAACAGCCAAACACATGGCCAAATGTATTGAAAATGGTAGAGATTTTAATATAGCCCTAGGATTAAAAGCTTCTACTATAGCCCAAGGTTTCAGATACGCTTTAGCCACGGGTAATTGGGGAGATCAAGCCAAATCCATGCAAACCAAGGCAGGAGTAGCCCAAGTTTTAAATAGATATAATTTTTTATCTACACTTTCTCATTTAAGAAGAGTTAATACACCAATAGAAAAAGAAGGGAAATTAGCTAAACCTCGTCAATTACATAATACACATTGGGGAATGATTTGTCCAGCAGAAACCCCAGAAGGTCAAGCTTGTGGTTTAGTTAAAAATTTATCACTTTTGGCTTATATTTCTGTTGGATCACCTAGTGAACCAATTATTGAATTTTTAGAAGAATGTGGAGTAGAAGCTTTAGAAGAAATTTATGATCAAAGTCATAATAGTCATAATGTTAATAATTCTACTTCTACTAAAGTTTTTATTAATGGTGTTTGGATTGGTATTCATGAAAATCCTGAAATTTTAACTGAATCTTTAAAATCTTTAAGGAGATGTCTTGAAATTGATAAAGAAGTTAGTATTGTCCGGGATATTAGAGAAGGTGAAATTAGAATTCAATCTGATTCAGGTAGACCTACTAGACCTTATTACGTAGTAAAAGATAATAAACTTTGTATAGAAGAAAGGATTAAGAACCCAGAAGAATTAAAAGATTATAAATGGAATGATTTAATTGAAAATGGTTTTATTGAATTTTTAGATGTAGAAGAAGAAGAAATTGCTATGATAGCTATGTCTTGTGAAGATTTAAAACAAAATTTAGTACAATATACTCATTGTGAAATCCATCCTGCCACGATTCTTGGGGTTTGTGCTTCAGTATCCCCTTTTCCTGATCATAATCAAAGTCCTAGAAATACTTATCAATCCGCCATGATTAAACAAGCCATGGGTGTTTATTCTACTAATTTCTTACTTAGAATGGATACTTTAAGTAATATTTTATTTTATCCTCAAAAACCTTTAGTAACCACAAAATCAATGGAATACATGAAATTTAAGGAATTATCCCCTGGACAAAATGCAATAGTAGCCATTGCTTCTTATACGGGTTATAATCAAGAAGATTCTATTATTATGAATCAAAGTGCAATAGATCGAGGATTATTTAGAAGTTTTTTTTATAGGACGTATACTGATCAAGAGAATACTACACGTCCTGGGGTTACTGAAGAATTTTGTAGACCAGTAAGAGGAGAAGTTTTAAGAATGAAAAATTTAAATTATAGTAAACTTGATGAAGATGGTATTATATTCCCAGGGATGAGGGTTACAGGAGATGATGTCTTAATAGGGAAAGTATCCCCTCTTTTAGATCCTGAAAGAAGTACAAAAGGATCTCCTGTTTATATTAATAAAGATAGTAGTACTCCTATGAGAAGAACAGAAGAAGGTTTTGTGGATTCAGTGATAGTTACGAATAAAGATGGTTATAAATTTACTAAAGTAAAAATCCGTAGTGGACGAATCCCTCAAATGGGAGATAAATTTGCTTCTAGACATGCTCAAAAGGGGACCATTGGGATTACACTCCCTCAAGAAGATATGCCCTTTACTTCTGAGGGGATAGTTCCTGATATTATTATTAATCCTCATGCTATTCCTAGTAGAATGACAATAGGACATTTAATAGAATGTCTTTTAGGGAAAGCTTGTGCTTTAACAGGAGAAGAAGGGGATGCTACTCCTTTTAGTGGAGTAACAGTTGATAGTATTTCAGAAAAATTAAGAATGCATAATTATCAACAAAGGGGATTTGAAGTAATGTACAATGGGTACACTGGAAGGAAATTAAGAGCCCAGGTTTTCATAGGACCCACGTATTACCAAAGACTTAAACACATGGTAGAAGATAAAATCCATGCTAGGGCTAAAGGAGCTTTACAAGTTTTAACTAGACAACCCGTAGAAGGAAGGTCTAGGGATGGTGGTCTTAGATTTGGGGAGATGGAACGTGATTGTATAATTTCTCATGGGACTTCTGCTTTCCTTAAAGAAAGGCTTATGGATGTGAGTGATTCTTATTGTTGTTATGTTTGTGATATTTGTGGATTAATAGCAATTAATGCTAAGAAGTACAATGAATGTAAAGGATGTAATAATAGGACTAATATAAGTTTAGTAGAGATACCTTATGCTTTTAAATTGTTAATACAGGAATTGATGTCTATGAATATATCACCTAGGATTAGGACATAAATAATTAAAATGTGGTTGTTTTTAAAAAATAGTGTTTTTTTGGTGTTAATCTTAGGTTAATTAAGTTAGATAAAGGGGGCAATGTTATTCCCTTAAATATCTCCTCATATCTTACTTTTTTTTAATTAAAAATACTGTTCAGGTCTAAATTTCTCACAATTAATTGGCATCCCCAAAATGTAAAAAGGATCAAGCATCACAAAATTACAGAAATCCCCATAAATCTTTTTAAAAATTTGATTCGTATTTTCATTACCTACAAAAATAAAAGAAATTCCTGTTAAAGTCGTGTACATTGAAATTGTTTGGGATTCAAAATAAAATTTATCTTTATGAGTTGGTTTGGAGATTTCAGAAATTAAATATTTAAGGGAATGAAGGGAACTACAAAGGACTAAAAGGGAATTTGTATCGAACTTAGGGGATTTTTGGTAGGAGAAGATCATGGATCCGGAAGAGTTGAGAATGAAGAAATAAGAGATCATGTCGGGTTAAGTGGGGGGGGGTAGTAATGGTGGGGGGGGGTAGTAGGTGAGGGTAGGTGAGGGAATAAGATGTGAATGTAGAAATGGAGAAAGGCTTACTTAAGGCTAAGGGGTATTTACTTACGCCCCTTCCATTACCCACCACACTTTTCTTATTTTAAATTTCTTTCCTACATACAGCACATCTCTTACTTTGAACTCTCCATTGATTTAAACAACTTGAGTGGTATTTCGTGGAACAGGTCGTACAATCAGAAAGTGAACTTGATGATATTTTATCATAACAAATACAACAAACATGAGAGGTATCTAAAACAAATAAATCTAATAAATCTTTTGGGATTGAGTATTCAATTATTTCTTGTTGACATAAATCACAAATACCATTTTCTTCTGAAGCAGGCCAAAAACAAACCTTGCAAGGATTATGCATGAAACCATGAAAAAAAAGTAAATTTATACTTAAAATGCATAAACAAGGATGTATTATTCTAAAAATGTCATAATTAAATGAATAAGAATCTATATTTTTATTTTGAAGAATATCAATAATCTTTTTTTTTTCTTACTAAGTGACCATAGTGTAGTGGTTATCACGTTTGTCTAACACGCAGAAGGTCCCCAGTTCGAGCCTTGGTGGTCACATTTTTTTTTATTTAAAAATATTTTATTTACTTTAAACATTAAATTTCCCGTCTGGTGTCATTTCGAACTTCTTTCCTTCAACTACGTATTTCTCATAAGCAGAATTAAGAAATTTCCAATTAAAAACTTTTTCCCAGTTTAATACGTAATTATATCTTTTATTCTTATGAGCATGATAATAAGCGTGTTCCCATAAGTCCAAACCAATTAAAGGAATATGATTTTCATTAAACATGATAGGATTATCATTATTTTTAGTACTTTTAATCTTTAACGTTTCTGAAGTTCTATCATAAATTAACCACAAGGCTCCTGAACCTTGAAATGAATGGGCTTCATCACCAAACTTATCACAAAATTTAGTAATAGACCCGAAATCCGACCTAAGATCAACTGCCAAATCTTGTTTGATATCCTCAGCTTCAGAATCTGGTGACATACTGCACCAGAACAAAGAGTGGTTTAAATGACCTCCGCCATTGTAAATAAGACTTTCTTTAACAAAATCATCGTACTTAGTACTCTTTTTAATATTAGAAAGTAGAGTAACGAGACATTCTTCTTCAATTTTGTACTTTTTAACTGTCCAGTTTAAAATTTTAACGTAAGATCCGTGGAACTTGGTGTAGTGCGCTTTCATTGTCTCTCTATCGATGAAATGCTCGAGATCTTCGAAATTAAAAGATAATTCTGGTAAAGAAAATGCCATTGAACGGGGCAAAAATGGGAAAGTATAAAAAAAAAACGGAAAAGGGCACGTTGATAAAAATTATAAAAAAAATAACGGTTAATTAAATTTTAAGGAAGTTTATGGCAGGGCTGAGTAACCTTTTTATCAAGGAGCCGCATTCAATTTATTTTTAAACGGGGGCCGCACGATAAAGGAAATTATTTTGCAATTTACGATTTATGGGTCAGTTATAAAGTGAAAATGGGGCAAAACACAATAAAGTAATACAAAATAATCATCTGTACACAAAATTAAAGTAATTTGGTGGTTTCGATTCCCAAGGCCGTTAGTATTATAAACAAAAAATAATAAATTAAAATTTTTTGCTTCGCGGGCCTAAAATTACACTCTGGGGCCGCGGGTTGCTCATCCCTGATCTAAAGTATGTCTTACATCTCCGTTAAATATAAAAGTTAAAATACCCGAGTTTAAAATTCGGTAATAATCTCTTGAAAACAGTTTATTTCAAATCTTTGTGGCGTCTGAGTTTGTTTTAAAATATATTCTGTAATTTCTGGCTGTAAGACTATCTGATAAGAGCAGATTTAAATAGGTTGAACGTAAATTTATCCTAAAAGATCACACACTAATGTAAAAAATGAACTTTAATACCTACATACCTATCCATATATTTATAGTCCTAGAATCATCATTAATTAAAGTCTATGATGTTTACATTCTGCCTAATCATTTGTTTTTAACCAAAAAAATAATATTCTAACACAATTTTAATTATAAAGTATTATTTACTTAAAAAACAAATTCAAAGTTTTAATGTTCCATCAGGTGTCATCTCGAACTTCTTTCCTTTAACAACAAAACTTTCATAAGCACAGTTAACAAATTTCCAATTAACTACATTCCACCAATTACTAACGTATTCAGGCCTTTTATTCTTATAACGTAAATAATACGCATGTTCCCAAACATCTAATCCTAATAAAGGAATATGATTGGCATCGTACATGAGTGGATTATCCTGGTTACCACTACTTATAATTGTTAATTTTTTAGAACTCTTATCAAAGCACAGCCAAACCCACCCTGAACCGAATAAAGCAACAGCATTAGAATCAAAGGTTTTCTTAAAATTATCAAAAGATTCAAAATCCTTATCCATTTCTTTCATAAGTCCTTCTCCAATATCAGTGATGTCGGATTTTGGTGTCATATAACACCAGAACAAAGAATGATTTAAATGACCTCCTCCATTATTGATAAGCATCTTCTTAACTTCACCACTATAAGTAGTATTCTTATCAATCTCAGTAAGTAAAGTAGCTAAACAATCTTCCTTAATATCGTTATCTTTGACTGTAGTATTCAACTTATTAATATACGTTACATGATGCTTAGTGTGGTGTGTATTCATTGTTTCTGCGTCGATATGTGGCTCAAGATCTTCGTATTTGTAAGGCAAATTGGGCAAAGAAAAAACCATTGGGGTAAGTAAAAAAAAGAATATAAATAGTTTCAAAATTGTTTTAAAACTTTGTTTTATTTAAATTTAACGAATAAAAACTTTATTTAAAAATCAAAAGTTTATTGGTGATACGCCAATTGATTTGTTTAAAATGTAAAGTAAACGGATTAAAAATATTTTTAATTTCAGTTAACATTTTATTATGAATTAAATGCGTGAATATTCCAGAAACAAAGTCCATTTAAGGAGACCAAGACATTTATAAAAAAGCCTTTTATTCTCAAAATGTTAAAAACCGTTAGCTCTTGAAAGTCATTACTCGTCTTAATCTAAATATTCAGCTACATTAAACCATTTCCTGTACTTTTTATCAGCTGAAATAACTTCAATATCTTGTATGTCTCTTTCTCTGATTCTTTCGAAAGTAAGTGAAACTCGACATTTATTCATGTAAACGCGTACAAAAAAATCAAAATTTCGCTCCATTTTAATTTTTTTTCCCGTAGAATCGAACGCTTTAATTCCACCAAACTTAACTGGATTCTCTAACGATACTTCGATTCCTCTGACTAATTGGCAATAAAAATTATCGATAAACATAAGCTTGTCATACCATGCTGGATCGTCACGAATTTGATCTTTTTTTAAACCCTCGAGAAAACAAATCACATTTTTAAAATCACAAAGTATTTTATCGATTTCTATATAATCTTCTACGGTCTTAATTTCCTTGCCAATTAAACCTGTAAAGTAATCAACGATTTTCAATGATTCCCAGAATTTATCAATAATCGTTGAGCCAAATTCATATAAAATGTTTCCGAACCTCTCATAATAAATATTACTACAGCCCGGTTCAAAATCTTTACATGATCCTCCTATGCTTTCTATAGTTCTTGTAAATAATTTGTAGAATTGATCGAAATAAAATTCTTTAGCATGCGAGTTTCTAACTGGTAAAATAAGAATATTAGTTAAGAGGTATTTTGTAAGTTTATCAAAACATCTTTTATACCAACGATCAACTTGTTCATATGTTTGTTGGGTTATATAATCTGTATCATCTTTATTTTTAAAGTCGTGTTTAATCTTGTCTCTAAGGTACTGATCGAGATAAGATATTTGCAAAACGTTATCACTGCTATCAGTAGTATCTGAATCCTCTCCACTACACTTTAATATGTTTAAAAAGCTTACAAAAGCTTTAAAGTTCTCAAGACAAGATGAAATAGAATCAAAATGATATAATTTGAACATATGATGTTGGTTTTCAAATTTATCATCAATAACAGGATCAAAATTTTTCAAAATAACATCCTTTCCATTAAAAAAACGCTGAAGCTTTTCTTTTACACAAACCAAATACGAATCAGGCCCAAACTCTTCAAACTTTATGATATCGCCTACTTGATTATTTATAATCTTGAAATTTTCCATTCGTTTAACTGGTGCACGGAACCTGGCTAAACATCTACCGCCTATAGGGACATTTAATTCAGAATCTGTAAAAAAATAATTAAATGTCGCGAGCCCCGGCCGCGACCGAGCCCAGCTCGCGACCGGTCCTCCCCCCTCAATTTTTCAAATTTCAGCTTTTTGAAATTTTGAGGGTTGGGTCCGTAGATTTTATATACAAAAGTGCCCCAGCTGGATTCGAACCCGCGAGGGCATCGACTGAACGATATTATCGACCACTAAGCTAACTTAGTACATAAGAACACTAAATTTTTTTTATTAATAAAAAACATTAAAGACAGCTAATACAAGAGGAATATGAGACAAATAAAGATAAATACATAAAAAAAGTCTAATTAAGGACAAATATAACTATAATTTACAAATTTAGCCACAAAATGCCTTATTAAAACCAATAAGAAGAAAGTCACATGTTTTTGTATATTGTAAAAAGAAGTTGCTCTTAAACTTCACTTGGTCGAAACGACAATGATATTTACAAAGGCATTT